>JAQIBA010000310.1:27878-38835 GCA_028293925.1 Brueelia nebulosa | reverse complement strand
CTTCTTTTTCCTTTCAGTTAAGTCATCTGAATACTAAAGGAGAAAACAAACTCAGGTACCGAATGGGGGGTTTCAAAATAGGGGGATGAACTCTCCTGAAATTAATTTCAGGTCCGATTGCTGACTTTCATCCCGATTTTTATTTAAGCAGTCGACACTTTTCCCTCAGGAAGTTTCCACAATTGGACGTTTCATTTATCGCATCCGGGTTTCGCACTCATTAAAATTCCGGAAAGTCTCGTTCTGAAACCGCCGAGAAATGTTCATCCCCTGTCACAAATCCTCCCCCACCGCCCTCTACGAAACAACCTAAGAAATTTCCACTTAATTTTGCGCTTTCCGCAGAAACCCCATTAAAATCCTTACGTGAACTCTCTCTCTCTCTCTCTCTCTCTCTTTTCTTAACCCTCTCTCTCCCCCAACCCTCGGCACCTCTTTCCACACATTAATTCATATTTTCAACAAAACGCGTAATTAATGTGTTTGCGTTGTTCTCTGTGCGACGCAATCAATTTCTTGCTTTGTCTGAACTAAGATGTCCCCGAAACTGTTTTCCGGAGAATTGTTATGCAAATAATTCTAAAATTAGGGGAATTTTATAAATTGGTTGTCACTTTTTTCACAACCCGAAGTTATGTGTGTGTGTGTGTGATTTTAAAAACTCATTTGAACCCTTTTTCGTATTTTTTGAATTCTCAACCCCTGCTGAGGGATGAAGGCCTCCTTCAGAAAGGAAAACCCTGCAGCAGTTGCTCCTGTCGGGGCCGCAAAGCCGCACAAACAAACGCTTGACAGACTCCCTTAATTGTTTCCCGTGTATTTTATTACTTTTGTTAACTCAGCAATGCTGTCGTTTTGTTTTGGCATCTGGTCGCAAACGAGCCATGTGGGGAGGGGGTGCACAAAATACAAATTGGAACTATTAAATCGGGAGATGACGGGAACACCGCGAAGAACGTCTCTCTCCATTGTTAATTAAGAAAGCACTGCTGTTGGAGAGGGGAACGTCTTGAAAACCGGTTCCTGAGGGAAAAGGTTTTCCCGTCTTTAAATGGGACAATAAACGTGACACTTTTGAAAAATAAGAGGTCACTTTCGGGCGGTTAAACGGCTAACTGTCGCCACGTCGGTCTCTCATTTTTCATTCCCCGTTCACCTTTCGCATGTCTTCTTCGTCCTGAAAGTCCTTTCCCCCTCATTTGTTACCGGTTGTAATTTCAACCCTCCACCCCGAGAGATCCACAGGTTGGTGACACGAGGAGGTGTTGACCGCAGCAGAAGCAGACGAGGCAACAAAGCCCCCGCTGTTGGGTTGATTTATGCCCGCATAGTGCATCCCCCTCCCCTCGTCCTCCCCTCCTTTATTTATGTCCGAGAACATCCAATCGCGCGGAGAGTTAATGAGTTGGACTTCTCATTGACAATAAAACCTTTTTCCGTTTCCGTTTATTCGAGAGGAATTTGACAATGGACGGTTTTAAGTCCGTCCATCCGAAGGATTAACAAAGGCTTAAATTTCTACGTTAAACTGTGACAACTCACTGATTCATGGCCGGGAAGATTTAATGCCGTTTCGCCCCTAAGAAACCGACGGGGTGGTTCCTCCCCTTTGTTCTTTTATTTTAAAATTAACTCGATTGGAGGGCGGTTTGAGGGTCCCCCCGTGAGGAAAAGCCCATAAAGTCAATTATAAATGTGAACAAACCCTTAAAAATCATCAATCAACCCTTTTTTGACTCATTCGGGGGAGAATTTCATAAAATCACCTTAACGAGGAAAATGGCGGATTTCCGCACTCCCGTCTAAGACTCATTATTTTTTTCTGAGGATATAAACAAAGATTTAATTCTAAAGACACGAGAAAAAGTTTATGCGTAAAGAGTTTTACATTAATAAAAACAAATTGTTATTACGAGGATTTCCACGCGAACGAATGCTCCTTTATTACTCCGCGACTCGAATCAACTCCCGTTTTTTTATTTTTTTAAATAAAAATAAATAAATAAAAGTTTCAGTTTGGGTGTGGGTATAAGCTCAGAATGAGCGAGAACGAATTCAGCCCCGATAACGCATCCCTTGCATAAATCTCACGCACCTTCGGTTTTTATTTCTATTTTCATCCCCTCCGCGGACGAATTAATTCGGAAGACACCGCCCGTGCGAATCTTGAAGAGCTCTTAATCCCTTTCCGTGTCAGACATCTGCCAGGGTGACTTTTTACACTCCGGATCTGTCAACGTGTCAATTGTGTTTGCCAAAGTTATTGACGTCCGCGTGTAACTGTCGGTGTTCCTTCTGCGGTTTGGCTTTTGTCACACAGTCTGTTTTGTGTGTCGCCCCGCGCATTTTCGCACATTCTTCCCTTCTTTGAATTTATTTATTGCTGGAGCGTCTTCCGCCGAGGAGTCTCCTGAAAGTTAAAGCCAACAGGAGACAGCCCGTCAAAGGAAAGGTTATTTATGAGTGGATAACCCCTCCCCAAAAAAATCCCTTTCATTATCCTGGAAATAAATAACCGACCGAATATGACAAATGCATTTATTTGGAGAGGTAATGTTTGCGGGGGGACCCGACAGTCGACTCCCACCAGTCATAAATCCCTGAGATATTAATGGGGGACTCCTAACACGAAGAACAGGTGCCGAACCACTCTTCTGTCGTTTTCTGAAGAGAGCACTTCGCCAAATTAAGACCTGAAAAAGAACCGATGTTGTTGGATTACTTATTAAGTGGCAGATACATTCAGAGAGCGTGTTGCCATGGACACCGAGGTTTTATTTTGAAGAATACAAAAGACACTTTACAAAATATAATTATATACAATATTGTATGTAATGGCATTTACTGCAATTTCTGTATCAAAAACTCCACTACGAGATATCAAGTAGCTGTATAAAATTCATGTTCTGAAATTTCTGTAAAATTCCCCTATCGAAAATTTCACCACGAGATATCATTGTATCAAATTCTTTTGCTGAAATTTCTGTATCAAGTTTTTGTATCAAAAATTCCTCTACGAGATATCTCGTAGCTCATATCACTGTATAAAATTCTTGTGCCGAAATTTCTGTATAAAATCCCTGTATCGAAAATTTTACTACGAGATATATCGTAGTTGATGTCACTGGATGAAATTCTTGTGCTAATATTTCTGTATAAAAATCCCGTATCGAAAATTCCACAACGAGATATCTCGTAGCTGATGTCACTGTATAAAATTCCGGTGCTGAAATTTCTGTATAAAATTCCTGTATAAAAAATCCAACTACGGGATATCTCGTAGCTAATGTTACAATATAAAATTTCTGTATCGAAAATTTCACCAAGAGATATCTCGTAGCTGATGTTAGTGTATAAAATTTTTATACTGAAATGTCTGTAAAAAATTCCTGTACCGATAATTCCACTAAGAGATATATCGTAGCTGATGTCACTGTAACAAAATCTTGTGCTGAGGCTTCTTTATCAAATTTCTGTATAAAAAATTCCCCTGCGAGATATCTCCTGGCTGATGTTACAGTATAAAATATCTGTATCGAAAATTTCACTAAGAGATATATCGTGGCTGATGTCACTGTATCAAATTCTCGTTCTGATATTTCTGTAAAAAATTCCTGTACCGAAAACTCCACTACGAGATATCTCGTAGCTGATGTTACAGTATAAAATTTCTATATCTAAAATTCTGTACTGAAATGTCTGTAAAAAATTCCTGTACCGAAAATTCCACTAAGAGATATATCGTACCTGATGTCACTGTATAAAATTTCTGTTCTGAAATTTCTGTATAAAATTAATGTATCCAAAATTTCACTACGAGATATCTCGTAGCTGATGTTATTGTATCAAATTCTTGAGCTGAAATTTCTGTATAAAATTCCTGTAATGAAAATTACACTACGGGATATCCCGTAGCTGATGTCACTGTATAAAATCCCTCTTCTGAAATTTCTCTATAAAATTTCTGTATCGAATATTTTCCTACGAGATATCTCGTAGATAGTGTCACTGGATGAAATTCCTGTGCTGAGGCTTCTGGATCAAATTCCTGTATAAAAAATTCGCCTACGAGATATCTGGTAGCTGGTGTCACTAAATAGAATTCCTCTTCTGAAATTTCTGTATTAAAATTACTGTATCCAAAATTCTTCTTCGAGATATCTCGTAGTTGGCGTAACTGTTTAAAATTCCAGTGTTGAAATTTCTGTATAAAATCCCTGTATCGAAAATTCCACTACGAGATATCTCGTATCTGGCGTAACTGAATAAAATTCCTGTTCTGAAATGTCTGTATAAAATTCCTGTATGGAAAATTCCACAAAGTGATATGACGTAGCTGGCAGGCAATGGGCTAAACAAACTATTGCTCGCATAATTGTAAAATTCGGGATTAGAAAAGGTCTTAATTAAATGCAAATAACAGCGGAAAAACCATAGGAAAATGGGGGAAATGGGGGGATAGTTGCAATACTCGTACGCGGGGTTGTTCCAGGGGTGAAAACCGTGAATAGTGGGGGTGGCCACCCGGGAAGGGGACGCGGGGATGTTGCCCTCCATTATTGCAACTTTGACATGTTGTTCGTATGATACAAACTCTCCCCGACGATTCAAAAACTCGATTGCCTCGAAGCCTCTCAAAAAGCTTTCAATTTTTTCCCTTTTTCTCTTCTCTCTCTCCGCCATCTTCACGTTTATTCTCCCAAGGAAATTCCTCCCGAGATGAAGTGGGAAAATTTCTTACACTTTACACCGGTTTTCCCGAGGCAATCAAAATATGTGCGGCTTTTATTTCTCCGCCATCAACCCGCCGACATCTGCTGGCATCGTTTGCCCGTTAACTGTCATGAATCCAAACAAAAAAGAATTCCTCTCTCTCTCTCTCTCTCTCTCTCTTTTTCCTTCTCTCCTCCTCCGACATTTCCCGTTATTGCAACAATAAAAAGTCACTAAATTCTCAAGCTCATATCACCCAAGCCGAAGTTCACTGTTTTGTAAATAATAAAAAGGAAATAAACTCGGAATCTTTTCCCTTCGACCGCCTTTTCTCCCGCAGAAACCAAAATGTGTGTCGTCGATGAATTCTCAGGTGAGCGGACATAAAAAAAGGCATTTCCATAAACACCCTCGGAGACGTGGGCGCAGAGAAGCGATCGGTTCTGTAGCCACGTCGCAATGGCCGCCCATGGCCGCCCATCTCTCTCTCTCTCCCTTAATTCCCTGTCAGTCTCTCCATTCACGGTGCACTTGGCAAGCCTCTTGAGCCATTTTGGAATAATTCATCGGGACCATTTGAAGAGGATTTATTGTTTTAAATAATGCACGGTTAAGCCGGGATTAAAGCTCGCAAGGTAACGACCCGCCGTGGGCTTCACTAAATTAAGCCGAAAGAATCGGCGAGAGGGTTTTATGGCCGTCGACCGAATTAAATATTCTCATCCAGAAGAGGTTGCCATCGACGACTTTACGCGAACGCTTTTACGATCCCATTAACAATCACGGGAACAAGGCGAAAACAAAGATTTCCCCGGTTTTACGCCCTTCTGAGCAAACACAGATACCGAATACGTTTTTACGGGCAAAATAATTGCGGGCTCAATGTATAATTGCGATGCCTTTTATTTCTTATTAACTTGTGTTGATTTAGGTCTCCCGCCCTCGCTTTCTTTCCTTTTAATAATCCCTCCTTTCAAAGTTTAATGCTTTTCGGTCATCGCTCACTCTTCTCCGCGTCAGCATACGAAAATAATGGATTTAAACCCCTCATTTACATTTTCATTTCTTTAGTTTTTAACGGTGGAAATGCTGTGATTTAATAACGGTCATCGTCTCGTTGCCGTCTGTTGTGGGCTGCATCCGGGGGGCTTTGATCTGCTGCCACGACATTCAACGCTCTTCCGCGCTTTCTCCAACGGTTTTGTATCATACTGATGTAAATAAATCTGTTAAAGGAATTTTTCTGTATGTGTATTTGTTTGTGTGTGTGTGTGTTTGTTTTGTTTGTGTGTATTTGTGTTTTTGTTTGTGTGTTTGTTTTGTTTGTGTGTATTTGTGTTTTTGTTTGTGTGTGTTTGTTTTTGTTTGTATGTGATTGTGTTTGTGTGTGCACTGTTTTTGTTACCTAAAATCTAAGGAACCACAGAACCGATTTCGACCGAACTTTTTCCAAAGAATTATTTACGTTATACCTATTTCTCCAAAATAAGCAATGGAAAACCTGTTTTGATTTTGAGCAAAAACCAGATTTAACTGTACTGCTGTTAAAGGGTTGACTTTGAGGACAGTGGGCAAAGTATTCGGGGGTTACACATATTATTTGGCAATTTACGTATTTCCTGAAATTCTGAATGCATTATATTCTTTGTGTATTAAATATTTATCATAATTTTCATATAATTTTCAGCGAATTGTTTTTAGATTTAATAGTAATTAGTTAGAGTATATTTAAGGTTAACAGTTTTCCAGATTTTCAGAGAATTTATTGTAGATTTGATATCCAAAGTCAGTGTTAGATATTTAGAGTTGGATTCCTTGCTATTTATTTTTTTATGTATATTTATTTATCGTTTTTGTATATTTATATACGTATATTTTTTATGTATTTATTACGTATATTTAGATGTATACTTATTTGTATATTTACTTGTGTTGTTTACACATATTTATATACTTGTTTCTTTTATGTATATTTATTTATACTTGTTTCTTACTGGTTCTGGTATGTATATTTATTTGCTCTCGTACCCATATCCTTTTATTTACTCTTATACTGTCATAATTTAAACATTCTCTCCTCCATCAGAATTTCTTTGAGTTATAGGATGTCCACCCGTTTTAATTTTGTAATCATGTAATCTTGTAATTTTGTTTGTAAATAAATAAATATAAAGTTGTAAATAAATAAGTAAATTACAATTGTAAATATTGTAAATATATAAATATACAAATATTGTAAATAAACTTAAAAATTTGTAAAATATGTGAAATTTGTAAATTTGTAAAATGTAAATATTTTGTAAACCTCGAAAGGGAAACAAATCAATATAATATTATATTATATAGAGTTTATAATAAAAAATAAAATATAAAAAAGTCCACTCTGATTGAAAAGAGGTGGAGGTCGAATCTGAACAAACTTAAGTATAAATTTAGAGATTGCTGACCAAAGAGAGAACCATTTAGAAGAAAGAATAGTGAAGAACGAAGGATATAAAACAGAAAGAATAGCAGAACAAAAGGAAACAGAGTCCCAAAAGGAGAGGGAAAAGCAACGTGAATTAAGAAGAATTAGGAGTGGATTAAGTGCGACTGAAATTATTATACTTATACAAGATTATACAGTTGTTATTTTCACAAAGATATACACATTGTTTGTTCAAAAATTATATACAATATTTATAGTTAATTGCAATGGGATTACAGAGGTGCATTCGTGTTTTTCATGAAATATATTATTATATCTTATATTAACGTATTAACTCCCAAGTCTGAGAGGGTTGGAGTATGAAATAAATTCACATCTCAGGGATGATCCGGTTCGGTTTCCATTTTCCATTGAAAGGAACGAAATGACAAAAAAAAAAAAGGAAAAATGGTCGAGTGCAGCGGTTGATGGGGTCATTAGCATAATTTTTTCAAAAACACTTCAGTCAAAGGTCGTTCCGCCTTTGCCAATAAATTTCCATCGGCTTTTTACTTCTATTTATCCCAAAATATTATTTAATAAATATATATATATAAAAGTGGGCGGAGATCGGTTGTAAATTTGGATTTCTCTTAGAAACATTCCGCTCCGGTTCTTTTCTCATCGAGACGATTTTTCCTCCCATTTCCCTTTTTTTTCTGCTTTATTTATTTATTGCTTATTGTTGATTTTCCTTTTTTTTTTTGGTTGAGATGACTGTCGGATTCTTTTATGGCGTCAACTGCGATTGATCTCGATAGGTGCGTGGTTTTTTTTTCTTAGGGGTGGTAATAACATAGGGTTGGTTTCTTCTGTTCGATTGTCGGAGTTCCCCCAAATATACAAACACTCGAATTTCACCACAAACTAAGGGGTTGTTTGAAAACGACGAAGGAAAGAAAATTCATCCCCGAATTTCCGGATGTTGACATGCATATATGCAGGAGAATTCACGTATGCATACACTTGTTATCAATAAAATAAAAAAAAAAGGGAACAACAAAAAACAATATTTCATGATTTAAATATTCCGATTGAGTTACTATCTTATTCTATTCCGGGGAAAAATTCAAATTTGTCTTTCCGCATTTACTTAGATGACTCTCCCCCCCGTTTTCAACCCCCAAACTAGTTTCCGGATTGGATAAATCTGATACTGCAAACCCCTTTTTTCTATTTGTTTTTGCCATTTACATTTTTCTTTCGTTTTTTTATATGAAAATATCGCTACTCAGGTCGATGAAAATATAAGGGGTAGTTTTGGAAAAACCCTACCGAGCGTAAAAACGAAACCTCCCCCCCCCCCAACCCTCGATTGTTGGTGATTAAAAGCCGTAACGATGCTTTTAACCAAAGTCGAAAACTCAAGAAGAAAAATTAATGAGGAGAGAAAGAAACTTTCAACAGTGATCGATTCCCGGAGAGAATTCCTCTGCAAACGTCCCACTCTTCCTCAGGGAACATGCGAAAAGAGTGGGATTGTTTCCAAACCCCGGGGGTCTAAAAAAACCAACTCCGGGGAGGCATGTTCTAAAATAAAACACGTGGGAAATGAGTGGGATTTGAGTGTGTGAGTGGGGTAATTGGGAACCCCTAAAAAAGGACGAACGGTGGCTTAGCAACTTTGAAAAGGCAGCCTCTCAAAGGCTGAGAATAATATGGATAATTAATTAATAAACAGCGGGAGAAAAGGAAAACGTAATAATTCAAAGGAAAATTTTACCTTTGGGATATATTTTTGTCTCCGGTCAAAGGTTTTATTCAAATCAATGGTCATTGTGCTCTCGGGGTGGAATGTTTGGGGTTAAAGACTCGATCGTTCACCCCCTTTTTTGGATTATTCTGTCCGGCTTTTGGGGTAAGAAGGGGTTGTTCTCGAAAGACGTGGTTGAAGAATATTTTCCCGAATTTCCCTCATTTACACGTAGGGTGGGTGGTTTAATCAAAGTGGATTCGATGAAGTGTGCTTCGACGATATTTACCACCGTCTAATATCCTAAATTCTATTTCTCGTAATTGAGAAAGAGGTCGGATTCCTACGACTTAATCCTCACTTCATGTGCTTTTCCGCCATTTTGTTCATGCTTCGTTTGAGATTTTCTCTCCGGTGAGAGGATATCATTGAATGCGGCGGTTGGAACGGTTGAGATTTGATTACGGGGGTTGGGGGTGGGAATCTGCACGGGAAAAGAAATAAATAAGAAAGGAAAGGAACGCGAGCGTAAGATTAAGACGCGCTCACGCGGAGGAATCGATCGAAACGATGGCTTTCCTTTGAGAGACACAACCGATTGTTCGTCGTCAAAGGGCGAACAATAAGGGAACGTCCCGGGGCGAGGAGGTTCCCGCAGGAAAATGAACGTCGACTCGGCCACGTGGTCGCTGATTGCCTCCTTTCTACCCGAAACTACCCCGCGGTTATCTAAAGCTCAGCAGGTCGCTTTTGGAGCGGACCTCTGTCCATCGGGGGGCGCCCTGACATGATTGGAAATTGCGCTTTTCAAAGGGTTGCTTTCATCCCTCCGTTCATTCCACTCCCATTAGTGATTTCTTAAGAAGCAAAAAATAAAAACAAAATCCGAAAATAAATCAAACTGAGGAGGTGGCGCCGCACATCAGACGAAACGAAAACTCGTTAATAAATTAATTTAATCGAAAAAAGGCGCGTTTTTCGGTTTTGATTTGTCGTGGAATTAAAACCTCCTCCCTTTTTTTCCCGCTTTCGGTGGGAAATAAATCTAAAGGATTTACGATTTTCCAGAAGACGTCATCATTAATGGGGGAAAACACTCACACGGATTTTCCTTCCGGGAATCAAATGAAAGTAATTAATAAGCATATGTTTGTGAGCAATAAATGGACGTGATTCGACGTGAATGAGCAGAAGACAGAGGAGGAAACGTATTATTTGGCGGTTGTAAAAGTTAATAACAATGCATCCGTGACAAAAACCAATTCAAAATGTCATAAATATCCTTATGAGGCGAGCTTTTGTCCATTTATTGCAAGACAAATTACCATTTTCCCTTCGGGAAGGACGATTCAAAGCCTTTTTTCCTTTCTCCTTTTTTTTTTTAAACTGGCGGAATCCAATAAAAAAGGGTTAGCAATGGGGCCCTGGGAGAAAGTAACGGTCTTTCTTTTTTTAATACAACCGGGAAATGACTTTTCCCTGTTTATTGTTAGCGCTCTAAATTTGTTTGCATTGAAGAATTTTCTCTAAGAAAAAATCACCGAAACACAGTTATAATTGTTTTTCTGTCACTGACGTAAATTATAAAAATAGAAAGAAAATTTATGAGCCCGGCTCCGAATTTTACGAGCAATAAAATCTAGAAAACCCGCCCTATTTACAAATCAAACAGCCCTTAAAAAGTAAATACATATTGTTAATAATAATTAATACATAACGTCGTTTCGAGGGGACCCGGAGTCGTAAAACCATTCATAAATTTATTTTTGGTTTTGCTCGTGGATAACCAACCGCCTCCGTCGTGTGCCACTCTCCTCCCGAATGACGTCACAAAGATGTCTGCCAACGGTCAAAGGAAAATCAGGTGAAATGGAAAGGAAATAAGATCGGATGAATGCATTAGCGCGGGAGGGGCGGAGGGGGGGGGGTTTCAAATCGGTTGCATATGTCGAGAATTGAGACACCTGCTCGGGCTTTTATAACTTTTATTTATTGTTGTAATTATTTTTCTGTTGAGAACTGAATTGTGGGTGTCCGGAGGGGTCGTCAGCCTCGCGTGAAGGGGATGATTATTTCTTGAGAAT
>JAQIBA010000310.1:0-27778 GCA_028293925.1 Brueelia nebulosa | reverse complement strand
CATCACATAAATTAAATAAAAACCATAATATAAATTAAATAAATAACATAACACGAAATAAAATATAATAAAAACAATCAATAAATTTAAATATAAAATTATTATTTTAATATATAAATATTAAAAGTATATTAACAATATATTAAATATAAAATTATAAGTTAAATGAATAAAACATTAAATAAATATCATAATAAAAATTAAATAAAATCTTAACAGTCAGTCAGTTAAATATAAATTTAAAAACTAAATAAACCTAACGATAAGTAACATAAATTCAATAATTATAAATTCATTTTAAAAAATGAAAAAGATAAAAGAACATATATTTGAAAAAAGTGGATCACTGAAAGGAAAGAAAAACATAAAAGAAAAAAATGAGCCAAGATGAAGGCGAAGAAAGAATAATCATGGTGCAAGGAAAGGCCGAAACGAACAAAAAAACGGTAAAGAGAAAGAAAAACAAACATGTCCGCCATCGTCAGCACAAGCAACTCTTCCTGGAGTTTTGCTTTTCATCCCCTCAACCCCAATTTCGTCAGCACTTTTCATCCAAAATCAAAACACCCCATAAACTCATTGTCTGAGTTCAGAACAGAAAGAATGAGAAAGGTGATAGAAAGAAAGAGAATAGAGAAAGAAATAGATACAGTATCTCCGCACCGTTTCTTTCACTTGACCAATGACTGACAAAAAAGTGTTTCCTCAAGGTTCGGCTCCCCTCTGCTCACTCGGGACTTCCTCGAGTGTCTGCCTGTCTATGGCTGCCTGTCGCTTTCACACAAGAGTTATAAAAGAGACTGACCGGGAACTAGAGGACTAGTGCTAGCTGAAACTCAGAGTAGCTAATTCACAAATTCGAAATGATGAAATTGGTAAGTTATCATTTGTGTATTTGACAAGTGGTGCTAACGGATTTTCAGGTTCTGCCGTTGGATTTTCTAATGATTTTAGAAGGCGGTGTTTCAGAACATTTTTCAATAGGGGTGGATTCACCAGTATTTTACTATATTTTATTATATTAACTGTAAACATTCCACAAATATAATTACTTAATATTTTACCTACACAAAACTATACTAATTTTATTATATTAATTTTAATTTTTTACTTATATAATTATTTAATGTTTTACCTATTCAAAACTATACTAATTTTACTGTAATAATTTTAGCTTTTTATCTATATAATTATTTAATATTTTACCCATATAAAATTATACTAATTTTACTATAGTAATGTTAACTTTCTACTTATATAATTATCTAATATTTTACCTGTACAAAAACTATACTAATTTTACTGTATTAATTTTAAGCTTTTACCAATATAATTATTTAATATTTTACTTATATAAAATTATACTAATTTTATTACACTAACTTTAATATTTTACCATATTTACAATTTTAACCCTTTTAACCTCGTCGTATATATGTTATTTATTTAATTTATTAAATCTTGATTTATTTATAATTAGATTTAATGTCTCACATATTTGAAAACTTTATATTTATATAATCTAAAAAAGAAAAAGAAGTATAGTTGAAGACTACTGATGGGCCACTCATTTGGAAAATTGAACTGTAGCCATCATCTCTAATGCCTAATGCGGGAAAAATATACTAATATATTATTATATTATTTGAGAATTAACGGATTGTCAGGTTTTGTCGTTGGATTTTATGCTGATTTTAGAAGGCGGTGTTTCGGAACATTTTTCAATCGGGGTTTACAAAAGCTAAGAGAGGAAAAATTTTAGATTATTATTAGAATTTAATGTCTGATGTCTAAAAATATAATAATTTCTTCTAAAAATAAGAAAATGTCTAAAATATAAGAATTTCTTATAAAACTGACCGAAATGAGTGTTTTTTTATGGTTGAAATGTCTGAACATTTATATTATTTATTCTAAAAGAGCAAAATATGTTAATTGTTATGTTTTTATTCCCCCAAGCACTCGCGTGATTTTATTATACTCTGTTTTACCCTCGGGAACTCGCAAGTTTTTTACTTAAACCGTCCGCCGATCCGAATGGGGTTGAAAAAATAAAAGAATTTTTGGGGCATGTTAAAACACAATTTCTCACAGTTGGAAAAAAGCACGACATGCACGTGCCCTCATTCTTCTCTTTTTTTTTTTTCCTTTTAGAGCAACATCTTTTGAGCAGTCCTCGTTGTGTAATGCCCGCTATGGAGCCTCCATACGCAATTTCCTGTCGTTATCGTCTCATAATTCTCACTCTGACAACGTTTCCGGTTTCTTTTTCGCATTCCAGATCGCCTTCTTCCTCCTGGCCGTCGCGGCCTTGGCCTCTGCCGGAATCCTCGGCGAAGGACCGGAAGTCTACAGCGCCGTCCTCACCAAACAGGTCCACGGCCCGTGGTCCAGAAGCTCCTCCTCCAGGTTCCAGAACTTCAACCGCTACATTGCCGCCGCCCCGGTCGTCGCCCCCGTGTACGCCGCCCCCGTTGTGGCCGCCCCCGTGCACGCCGCCCCTGTTGTCGCCGCCCCACTCCACGCTTCCGCCATCTCCTACTCCTCCGTTGGTTATGGATATGGTCACGGATACTACCACTAAATCCCTAGTTTTTAACTTAAAAAAAGTCTGCTGTGAGATCGGGCGAAATTTATTTAAAAAATTACACTCCATTTCATCATGGTCGAGTTGTGGTTCCGTAATGTAATATATTAAATTTTAGACTTTTGTAAGTTGTTTTTTTTTTTTTTATTATTTCGTACCCAAATATGGGATATCCAAAACCGTTGTCTCCGTGAGAGAGGGGAGGACACATTGTTTTGCATGTGCATTTGAATATTCAGTATAATCGAGGCCATTGTATATTTTATAAGGGTTATTAAAATTTACGCGCCATTTTACTTTATAGTTTATGATTATCCCCCTGAATGCAATTTTCGTTTAACTAATCCCGCAGAATCTCATTTACGGTCGGGGATTCCTAAATTTTCAAGATGTACTTCACAATCAGGGCCGTGTTAAGGAACCGGAAGTGACGAAAACACAGAAACGGAAGGGTTTCCACACTCGTTCCCCTTTTCTTCCTTGCAGATTGATTGGTTCCGCGCGTTGCTTAATTTTTTGTTTAACTGAAAACACGTTGAGTGGTTTTTTCAACATGCGGAGCCCTAAAAAAAAAAATAAAAGAAAAGAAAACATTCTGCAGGTGGTTTGACAAAGGAGAGAATAAACCAGAACTTGATGGACGGCATTTATGAGTGGAAATATAATATCAAAGTGACGTCATTAAAAACCAAGATTGACACATAAATAGACATAAATAAAAAGAAAAACTCTGGTTGACCCCAAATACATATTTAGCCGCGATTATTCTCCATGAGAGACTCACTCAATGGGAATTTATTACTCTTTTTTTCATGTTTGTAAAGAGCCTACTCAAAAGAATTCAAGTGTGTTTGTGTCCGTCTATCTCTCTGTCGAAATCTCGAGGTGGGAAGGATTCGTTCTGGAAGTTGAGCCATTTTTTCAGTTCCTTTGGGAATATCATTCAATCAATTCTTTGTTGACATGTCCTGATAATTATTCCATTTCGTTTATCTTCCGGTTATTTCATTTCTTTTGTTTCTCCAGTTATCTTTCCTTTTGTCTTGTCTTTGACAAAAAACGAAAGAGATAAATCGGAGATTGATAATTACCGGCAGCGCTCCTATCGGTCGCTTTCTGAATTGGCAAAACCGTTGAAATCACTCAATAATCGAAATTAATATTTATTTATCTGTCTTTCTTTTCTATTCCAGTTGTTGAATTTGAGAAAGTCATTTTTAAAATACGATTCTACGTTGTAAACTTTCAATAAAATCTCTGAAAGGGTATTCCATTGTTGGAGATTTCAATCGAGAAGGCTGTGGAACCGTTTATTTTCCGAAACAATTTACATATAATTATGAGAAAGATATTTCATGTGAAGGTCAATTTAAAAATTGTGACAGTCACCCGAATATTTCCAAAATAAAACAAAAAGGCTTTGTATTCGCCCTGAAAATATATTAAAGTTACAAAATAATAGTAATAATTAAACGTTAATCCCAAGGTTTTTTTCTCTTCACTGGAAAATTTATTTCCCACTACTGCCAAGGCCCAGATTTAGATCTTGAACTCGATCTCCTCCCTCCGTTCACCGAAGCTTTCCAATATTTTCCCTCCTATGGTTAAATTGGATTTGAAATTTTTTTCCAGGCCACTCCTTTCTCAAACAATAACCCTAAAACTAATTATGGCGTGCTTTTCCTGAACCTGCAATGGCAACTTGTTATATATATGACTGATAAGCGTTTTCTTTCCCAGAAAAGTCGTTATTGGCGTGGTCCAATTTCGGTCGGCTTCCGTTTGGCCCCGAGGGAATCAACCTCATTTAAAAAAAAAATAGTTGTAAAAACTAAACCGTTTTAAATTATTCAAATCATTACAATTTGTATTTGTTTTGAACCTGTCTTGAAGGTGATTCTGTGGGTGACAAAGTCCAGTGGGAGGCGACACTGGGAATTTGCCAAATTAATAGAAATAGTCGTTGATCTTAATTGCTTCGCGCGCGGCGACACTGCTGCCAACCTTTGCGAAGCTATTCCGCCATTAAAATTAACGGTCTTCTCGTTGTGATTTCACACTGTGTTTTTTTTCTCCCCCCCGATGAATTCCATATTCATGTCCAACACAAGAGGAAGTGATCTACTTTTAGAAACAGATTTTAATCTTTCACAATCCGGAATGACGCCTTGATTTAACCGTAAACGTTAAGTCAAGGACGACGCGTAAGTACATTCTCCTGCCATTTTTTCCTTAAAATTGTTTACGAGTTTAACGCCCCTTTTTTTGAGTTTTTTATATATATTTTTTTTTCAAATTATCTTTTTCCAAATTTAGCATGAAAAATTGGCACGCGTCGGATAAATTATCGCATTATTTTCTTAACGAAAAATTTGAACTAATTAAAGGACGTCTTGTTGTCACATAATGTGGGCAGTCGTTTTGGAACGTTTAAAAGTAACTGTGTTTAAGTATGACAAAAAAGGGAAAATATGCCACCATTTATGTTTTCGACTGTATTATAAATTCGAAGAAATGGCTTTTCCTATCGCTTATTCCAATTCTGGAGAAATAAGGGAATGAATGCACTCAAAAATATTTCGACAATACGAAATTTATCGTTTTTTATAACGCGTAAGAGTTACATACAAACTGAAATTTCATTAAAATGCTTTACACATTTATAAATATAATAATTATTAAATAACAGTTAAGTAAATGAATAATTAAAGTTAAATAATATTTTAAATACAAAGCAAATACAAAAAATTCTATTAAGAAAAAAAAAATTCAAATATACGAAAGAGTATTTTGGTACATACAGTATATATACAGTAGCGCTCAAAAGTATTTTCACAACACAAAATTTGTAGTTTTCCACCCATAAAAGTTACATACAAAACGAAATTTCATTGAAATGCTTCACAACATTTATAAATATATAATATTAATTAAACAGCAGATGAAACAGAGTTTATTTTATTAATAATAATAATAATACTAAGTAAGAGTATTAAAGAAAAAGCAGAAGACTAAGAAGAATGTTATGTGTTATATATTCTGTTATTTTAATGCCGACAAATATATTATAAATATTATTAAATTATTATATATTATTCAATTTATTAAATTTTGTATTGTCAAAATACTTTTGAGCGCTAATGTATGTTCATTTTTAAATTTTCGTTTCGGCGTATTTTTTATGTTTTGTACATATTGTATTTATGTATACATTACATTTAATACAATTTGTATATTTTGTTATTTTAATATGGAAGGGCGGAAAATACATTACTAATAGTATCGATCTCGAAAAAATACATAATAAAATGTTATAGTAAAATAATTAACTAAAAAACAATTAAATTTTGTATTGTCAAAATACATTTTGAGCGCTACTGTATTTAATGTTATGTAGAAATGGAATGAAAAGCAAACATTGTAGTCACGGTATTACGTCCAGAGGAACCGGAAGGATTGAAGGAGTGCCACCCCCTCCCTCCTGCGGCTTGGGGGATGAAAAACGATGTACTTGATGTGGCATACACGGCTGAAACCGAGAAGTAATCCAAAGTAAATATAAAACGCCCTTCTGTGCGAGAACACGCATCCACCCCTCTCCGTCTGGAGTGCCTAAAAGGGGTTGGAAACCTTCCAGCGCAAACGAGCAGAAACTCACTTTTAGACGGGAACAAATATCGGGAAAGATTCACAAGTTCAGGGAAATATGAATGAGTGTCTTAGGCGGGATTTAATGTTTCATGACAATGACTCTCAGCCCTCCTTAATCGTTTTGACAAACAACTTTGAAAAGCATAAGAGAGGTGAGTGAAAAGGGGGAGGAGAAATCAATAAGAAGAAAGCGATTCCACTTCACTCCGGTTGACGTGTAACAAAAGGAATTGGAAAAAAGTAAAAAACGTTTCAGCAAACAATGCAAACAGAAAACCGGAGGAAACTGACAGCTCAACATTAACATAAAAAACTTCCACTGCTGCTGTCGGCCATTAGCAATTATTGCTTATCCGAAGTCGGGAAAAAAAGGGAAACAACCGATTGGCTCTAATTCAGGCTTATGGTCATCATCGGGGATTCCGCTCCCATTGTAAAGCTGATTGATGCTGGTTACACGACGTGAGCAGTCGCAGTGGCAGCAGAATAAAGTTTAAAGCCGTGAGTTTTTTAAATTGTCCGGAGAATTGGCCACTTTGTGTAAATATTTTCGGTTCGGGTCCTTCCGGACATTTTTTATTCTCTGACGTTTTTATTGCTTTTTTGAGGGTATTAGCTTGACTGTTATCCACCCCTATAATTCACGTTCGTGAGCCGGTTTTGCTTAAGACAAAAAAAAAAATTGGAATGTGTGCTTTTTTTAGTTATTCTCTCAGTCGGATAGTTAAGATTGAAAAAGGAAGCGAAAAGCACTCTTCCCCGTGAGAGAGAGACGTCATGCTAATTCCCCTTCATTTCCATCAAAAGCTCTAAAGCTTTGACATTTTTTTTCCAAATTCAAAATTTAATAAACCATCTGGTGAGACGGAAGGAAAACAAATCCGAAAGTCGTCGCGCGCGGAAAAAGACAAATGATTCTGTCAGCACACCGAAACAAATTTTTAATAACAATATAAACAAACGAAAATGATAAATATCGCCAGGTTCAGTTAAAATTTGGGAGAGAAAATCTCAGCAGGTGTGCTTTGTCAGTGCTGAGGGAGGGTTCGAAAGGCGACGGGGTGAAGAGGGCGACGCCATTGTTCCCTTTCGCATCATAGCCCCTAATCATGTAACACCGAACCATTTGTCTTTCAACATTTCTCCTTTTTTTTTTTCAAATACTCTCCGGCCACTTGGGTTATCCAGTAATTTGAGGTGGACTCCAGGCCTTTATCTCCAGATAATCCCATTGTCGTCTTCCCGGGCATTGTCTCTTTCAAAGGAGCTCCCTGACTAAGATTTTACATTTTTTATATCTCGGGGAGTAAATTAAATGACGGGATTATCTCTCCCTTACCCCGGGAGGGCTTTCTGGAATGCTCATATCACCTGACGCCCCACGGGGTGAGCCACCCTTTCATCTTCCGCCCCTACATACGGCACTGATGCATATTTCCGGGAGCCGTCGCCCGATAAAAAGCATATTAAGCGAAGCAGAGCAATAAAAACAATGGCAAATACTCGACAGTGCAATTGAAGTGTACATTGATGGGTTCGCATTGTGCGGGAGTCAATAAAATTCATGGAAAGTGTCCGAATGAGTGATTGGAAAAGTGAGTCCAGTCTGTCCGAAAGCGAATTATAAGAAAAACTCGTGTCGATTTATTGCCGCAGTCGCCATTAACATTGTAATTAACAGCTTTGGTCCTCCCTCTCGTAAAGCTCTTCATAAAATTATTTATTGTTATCACTCTCTATACCGAACACATCTTTTCAATTGTCCCCATCGTGTTATTCACGGAGGAGGAAAAATAATGGCTTTTAAATACTCCCGCGAGGAGATTAAACGAAGATGTGAGTACAGAGCCCCTTTGTGTAATCGTATGTCCTGCAGACACTGACCAACTGAGGGAAAGCTCCGTTTCACCCCTTTTCTCTCAATCTCCGAAACGCATTAAGTTTAATTGGATGTTCCATTAAAAGCTTTCCGCTAAAATTTTGACTTTAGAGTCAGTAAATTCTTTTTTAAATCAATATAGTCCACTCAAATTAGACATTCAAGGATACTTAAGCTGAAACATGGTCAAATTGTTCACAGTATAATTATACATAAAATGTCAAAAGTCCGATGCTGCAGAAAAAAATGGCGGAGGAATAAATGTCAAAAAAAGTACATTTTCGCCTTTTTTCAGCAAAACGGTAAGTTTTATCGTAAAATTAGCTCAAACATAAATTGTAGAGAATTAAATTATCTACAAAAAAGGTATTAATACTTTTCTTCCTAAGAGTCACCGTTTCTGAGATATAACGATTCAAAAAGTTGGATGACACATTTGTGGCCATTTTTAAAATGACGAATTTGGCGAGCTAATTTTACCCTCTCGGGATAGTTTCTTTAAAACCTAACCGGATGCATTCGAAAACTTAAGATGTGCTCTTTCAACGAGCAAAGTTATGAAGAAATCCGATTTGACAATATTTTGATATTTGGCTTCAAATTGAGGCAAAAATGGCTAAAATATAACATAACATAACCCATAACATCCGAAGTTTTGAAGCTAGGAACCTCAAACATGGCTCATTTTGAAGCTCTAGTGTTGCTCTTTGACTGTATATTAGTTTGGTCGAAATCGGTTAAATTTTAAAAAAGTTATGGGGCCTTGAAAATTGACCACATTGAAAATTGGCAATTTCTACAACTCATTCAACTTTTTGAATTGTTATATCTCAGAAATGGTGACTCTTAGGAAGAAAAGTATATACACATTTTTTGTAGATAATTTTATCCTCTACAATTTTTATCTGAGCTGATTTTACGATAAAACTCACCGTTTTGCTGAAAAAGGCGAAAATGTACTTTTTTTGACATTTATTCCTCCGCCATTTTGAAGACTTTTGACATTTTATGTATAATTATATTCTGAACCATTTCACTTTCAGCTTCTTAAGAATTAATATAACCTTGAATGTCTAATGTGACCGGACTATTAAAAGCCATAAAGAATAAAACATATTCCCGATTATATTCGTCAAAATAATGATTATTGACTTGAGTGAAGTTGCAGAATCGCCTTTCCTTGCCGTCATGCAAATTGGAAATAAAATCCGTGGAGGCTTTTAGCCGAAATGAAAATACCTTTGGGGACGCCGTCGATATACTGTATCAAAAGGGGGGGGAATCGAATTCTATATCACGGTCTGCTACGCATCCGTATTCCCTTTCCATTTAATTTGCTTGTTATTCTTTAGAATTTTCTCCGGGCATAAAACCTCTCAAAGAGCAACGATATTTGATTTTTCCGATGCAAATATTCCAATAATAAAAAAAGATTTGTTGCTCCGGAAAATAATATAAAAAAAATAGGAGAAAAAAAAATCGTCTAACATTGTTTAAAATCAATTTGAGAATAGAAGAGAAGAAAGGAACGGCAAATGGCTGCGTATTGTATGCAAAGCAGCCAAACTAAATTTTCCTGTTCGCATGTAAAGCTCTGACAGGAGTTATTCCAACGGCTCATTGACTGCGGATTTGAATATCTCACCCCGAAATTGAATCCTTCTCCCGAAAAACACTTCCATATGATGTCTCCTCCCATTCGGCATTTCCGAGAAGTCTATTTCATAATAACTGCCGGCCCGAAGCCCTTCCGCGCTTTTATATTGAGCTTTTCCACGGCGGTAATTCACGGCTCCCGGCTTTGCTCCTGAAAGCTCCCGCAGTATATTATATTATATTTTCATATCATCATTTCATTCAAAAGCTAAACAGACCGAAGAGGCTTTCTGGAATAATAAATCCCGGGCCCTTAGCCGACATTCTATTACCCCCGACTTACTTTCCTTCAAACTTTTATACCTCTCTTTATTTGTTGAGCTTTCGGAGCGCTGTTTACGACGAGCACACCCTCACCTAATCCACCCCCAATTTTTCAGAAACATTATCATCGTCCAACCCCCACAGAAGTTTCCCAGTATATTTGATCTAAGTCAGTGATGGCTAACCTACGGCCCGTGAAGGTGTTCCATGTGGACCGCTCTTTTATTCCTATATTCACATACGTTTTTTGGTGATTTTAATCCATTTTCATTTTTAAATAAAGGGTTATTCCAATATTAGAATAACTTCAATTTTAAATTCTTTCTTAACTTTCGGCTAAATATTACATTTACGCTTACGCTTTCGAATCCATTCGAATGTGGTCGTTTTGAGCTCCCGCCGTTATATAGTATTTAAATGTTCTTATTCATTTATTGTGAATTTTAATGTTTTCTTAAACACTTTGGGTTTCCCTTCTTTTTTAGATTCTGTCATAGAAGTCAAAAGGACTGCTTGCTTGCTTAAAATGTTGTTAAAAGGGTAAAGCCGGAAAAAAGATGCAAAGGGAAGAGTAGTGGGAGCAGGAACATAGAGAAAAGAAGAAAATGAGAAGAAATAGAAAAGGAGAATATGAGAAAAAAAAGTGAGGAGAAAATGAGATGAGAGAGGAAAGGGGAAAATGAGAAGAAAGAAAAGAGAGAGAGGGAGAAAAGAGAGAGAGGGAGAAAAGAGAGAGAGGGAGAAAAGAGAGAGAGGGAGAAAAGAGAGAGAGGGAGAAAAGAGAGAGAGGGAGAAAAGAGAGAGAGGGAGAAAAGAGAGAGAGGGAGAAAAGAGAGAGAGGGAGAAAAGAGAGAGAGGGAGAAAAGAGAGAGAGGGAGAAAAGAGAGAGAGGGAGAAAAGAGAGAGAGGGAGAAAAGAGAGAGAGGGAGAAAAGAGAGAGAGGGAGAAAAGAGAGAGAGGGAGAAAAGAGAGAGAGGGAGAAAAAGAGAAAAAAGAGAAAAGGGGAAGAGGGGAAAATGAGAAGAAAGAGAAGAGGAGAAAATGAGATGAAAGAGAAAATGAGAAAAAGGGGAAAATGAGAAGAGAGTAAAAACTAATTTTAAAAATCCATGTTTAATTTTCGCACACGTTATGCCCCAAGAAATTACACCAAACTCAACCTGGCCCGCGAATTTATTACACCAAACTTAATTTTGGCCCACCAAATTACACCAAACTCAACTTTGGCCCACCAAATTATACCAAACTCAACATTGGCCCGCGAAATTATTACACCAAACTCAACTTTGGCCTGCCCATTATGAAACGTTGTGCATCACTGCTCTAAATCAAAGCCCGGAGCTATTTGGGTAACCTAACATAATAAATAAATTAGCAGAAATGTCCGAAAGGGATAAAACCGCAAACAACAGCAATTGCAAAAGCATTGACAAGTGTATGCAACATTCGCGTGACGGGAAGCGGTTTTTAAATGATGAAAAAGGGCGCGAACTGCTGAGGAAAACCTTCCGTGGGGATTTCGCCGATATAAATTTGAAAATGGACGCGGCCGTCATAAACAGCATCCCCCGGCGATATAATTCCTGTTTTGATTGCTACTCGTTTAAATCTGTCTTCGCGGATTGCGATTTATTGCTGAGTTTTCTTGTGTCCCTGGAAATTAAACGGGGCGGGGGGTGGCTCTCTGTCCCCGCGGCCGGACGCCGAGATTAAGGGTTGTCAGGGGGTTGATGCATGCCTTTCTTTTCCATGTGCGACCACTCATTTGCATATCTCCGACCGAATTTTCGAGACCTTCAAAAGGGAAAGTCAGTTTGATTTTATTTATCCGGTGAATTATCCCTCTCCTTACGGAATAATTAATAGAGTCGGAAAAGCAGATTTTTGCTTTGTCTTTGTGCACCCCTTTTTATTTCTCTTTCTCTTCTAAAAAACCACCTCTCGAAAAAACCAAAACTCGAAAGCGCCTTTGTGTCCGCCAATTTCCCCTTCTGTTTTAATATAAAAGAAGCTAAAGATTAATGAAAAAATTATAAAATAAAAAAGATTTTAAACAGAGACAAAAGAGATCGCCGTCTTTTGACGAATGATATCGAATGAAAAATGAAACTTAAATGTTGACTGTGAAAGGAGAAGAAAGGGTTGATAACCGAAATCACATCGTCCATTTATCTCACCCCTTTCCGCCCTGCGAAAAGTAATTAAATCCCTATGCAAATGTGACGTTGACGGAGACGCAGTGACCGGTAACCTTTGACCTTTCTTTCGCCGGACCGCGACGCATCCTCACGACGGACTTATACATAATTTCATTACGGGGGGGGAAAGGCCACCCCCACACGGGGAGGGACAAATTTAATTTGTTTCGCCTCCTTTAAGTATTTTTTCTAATGTTTTCCCCTTTGAAAAAGGGTTTTAAGATTCTTGTGGTTTCACACTTTTAAAATATATTTTTCCCTCTGTCAGAGATAATTGTCTGAATTAGAGTTTACTTTGGCTTTTCTTAAGATTTATCACTTTTGGGGGGTGTAAAGACTAAAATTTTTTCGAATTTGTTTTCTCTTTCCCCCCCCCCTTCCCCTCCCCCCCCTTTCCATTAAACAAAATAGAAAAGTTTTGCTTCTTTTACAATTACAAACATTTTAATTTGATTCTTCATTCCATTAATGCGAAGAGATGTCCGTTTTCAGTTCGCTCAAAACCACCGCCTTCTCCGACAGCCGATAAATCCCGACTCCATTCACAACCGGATGAATTACATTTAAAATAAAAACGAAATAAAAGTGTAACCTGACAAAATGTGACACGTGCAGGGGTAATTGACAAAAGCTGTAATTAATAGAATACCTCGAGGGTTAATTGTAAGCGACACCTTGATCCTCTGCTCACCCCCGGACGCCCACCTTCTGCCCACTTCATTTCACTTCAATTACTTGCCTACGGAAAATTAATTGTATTGAAATTCATATTCATTTCCTGGGCTTTCTTCCACCCCTCCCATCCCCCGTTCACGCCTTCCTACCGATTTCCATGAAAGGTATTTTTTTATTAGAATGCCGCCGGGGTTGATATCGGGGGCGGCCATTGTGCCTGGAGGAGACATATTTCCGAGTCCGGTCAACCACCTATGACGTCACGGATTATAATTAATTTTTAACAAGTGCCGGTAAGGAGCGGAAACTACGGCAGATGGCCTGATCTTGCCCCTTTTAATTGAACGTCACTGCGAGGGCTGATCCAACCCTTAAAAGCTAAGCAAGTGCAATATTGCGGAATGACCCCTCACTCTAAATTGATTGATTTGCATAATGCAACAAGGTTTTACTCTTATTGATTGAAACATCAATCTTTCGCGTTTCCGCTTCCTGGATATGGGCTGTCTTCCGCATGCTGCCTCCCACCCCCATCGGTCACCTGCTTTCCTGTCCCGGGCCTTTCGATCACACCCCCACGCGGGGGATGCATTCGGGAAAGGAAAGTTCTTATCGCAATGGACATCGTTGCACTTTGCGAATTTCCGCCCCCGGGAGAATAAACGCGATTAGAATTCTCGGGGGCGTTGTTCCCCTGCAAGGGATGTTAATGTCGATTGACAAGATGTTCGGGCTTATTGCTTGTGCCACCGGCGTTCATTTCAGATAACATCCGGTCAATTCGGGTCTTGGAAGGGTGGTCATGCATCCCCTCTCGGACTCCTTTCGGTGTAATCACTTTAAACGCAATTTAGATGTGTGCACCTGTGGGAAATCGCGTGACTTATGCGGATGAAAATGTTTATTAAGAACCGTTATTCATGGGGTCGTTAGTCAAGGGTGAGAAATGGCAGGCAATTTATATTCGGAGAATATTAACCGGAGTTCGGTAATGATGCTGTCGGGTAGTAAAACTTTTATGGATTTCTCTGACCAGTGAGCCCCTCCCTTATTTCGACTTTCGACTTCCTTTTGGTCCCGATCGTGCTCACCCCTCTCATTCAAAAACAGGGAGGGAGAACTGAAGATTTCCCGGAAACCAAACACCAAAAGAACATGCAACCAATTAACCCTCTGAGTGCAGACGAATTGGGTGGCGAAGTTTTATTTTGATGAATACAAAAGAGAGTTTACAAAATATAATTATATACAATACTGTAAAAACATTTACTGTAATTTTCATTTAAAAACAAAAACACAACGAGATAGCTGGCGCCACTAGAAAAAATTACTGTATCAAATTCCTTAGATGAAATTACGGTATTCAATTCCTGCGTTAAAATTACTGTATCAAAAATTTCACTACGAAATAACTCGTACTTGTCTCACTTTATAAAATTCCTGTGATGAAATTACTGTATCAAAAATTTCACTACGAAATAACTCGTACTTGTCTCACTTTATAAAATTCCTGTGATGAAATTACTGTATCAAACTTTTAAAATACACTGTATAAAACACTGTAAAATAAAATTACTGTATAAAATTCCTGCCATGAAATTACTGTATCAGGTTTTGTATGAAAAATTCCACTACGAGATATCTCGTAGCCGATGTTACTGTATCAAATTCCTGTTCTGAAATTTCTGTATCAAATTACTGTCATGAAATTACTGTATTTCAGTAATTTCATGAAATTTATACTATGTTTATATACTATAACTATATTTAACTAAGTTTATATACTTAGTTGTCTGACTGTATAAAATTCTAGTGATGAAATTACTGTATCAAATATTTTTATCAAAAAGTCTACTACGGGATATCTCGTAGCTAATGTTACTGCATCAAATTCTTGTGCTGAAATTTCTGTATCAAATTTTAAAAATATACTGTATAAAATACTGTAAAATAAAATTACTGTATAAAATTCCACTACGAGATATCTCGTTGCCGGCACTCAATGAGTTAAGAAAGAGGCGGAATTCACCTGAAACCCCAAAATATGGGAAACACATAAAACCTCAGACATACAGTGGCGTCATTCATGGGGAAAGTCAATTTTCCAGAGAAAGCTTCCTTTCCCCCCGTCCGGGAAGGAGGAAGACACACACACACGCGCACACAGACATGCACAGCGCTGAATAAACACAGAAAAGCGTCAGCGATGAGAGCACTGGAAAATTGAAACGCGGCTTAGCCTCAGGTTCCACATTGTTTAATAATCGCAAATGTTTATTCAGGAGTCAGACCGACTGGCAAAATGTTAATCGAATTCCCGAGCTATTTGCCAATTAATATTCATTACTTGTGCACATCATCCATTACATATGTTCCACTTCTCAAATTTTGTTTTTACATCTGATTTATTGCGTTGGACAAACAGCCTCCTTCGCCTCACCCCCTCCCCCCTCCACGCCACCCCGCCACCCCGCCACCCCTCACCCAAGGCCCTTTACCTTCTAATTAATAGATCCGGGATTAATTAATCAAAACTGATTTATTGAGGCGGCTCACATGTGAGATGTGCGGCAACGGGAATTCCTTCTGCTCCAAATACAATCGAGTCTTCGGATTATTTGATTGAAAACATTCCAGAGATGGCTTTGATCTTCCCGGAGTGACAGTTTATTGGTTTAGCCAAACTTGTCTCGCTTAATTAGATTATACGGAATCCGAGCTCTGTCTCAGAATTACATTTTTGGCACATTTTTACAGAAGGAAAGATAACTGCCACGTCTTGGAAGATTCTTCTTCTGTTTACAGTCTTTCCTCAAATAAAAGAAGTGGAATTAGAGAGGACCAGGGGTTTCAAAAGTTCTACACTGGCATAATCATATTACTTTGAGGAATATAATGATTTAAAAGTGGCTGCCCACTGTACCCCCCCCACACATAATAATCATGCAATGTATTAATCAGGGGTGGGCAAATATTCTGATAGTGGGGACATATTGCAGATGAAAACTTGACCTCGGGACAAACCCAGTTTTTTTTAATAATTTTAAGTATAGTTTTAGTTAATTAATAAATTATAAAACCAATATTTACTTATCAAGTCATTTGAGTAAAAAAATTTAAACATTAAATTAAATGTAATTATTTAATTAAAAAAAATGTAATTAATGTAAGCATTAAATTCAGATAATTATCAAACTGTCATAATTTATTATTATACAAAGTTTTGTGTATTATTATTTTACATTATATTTTACATAGCAAATTACTACACATTATTTTGTATATCTGTAGTTCATTTATTATTATACATTCATATTTTCCCCTTTTCTCTATTTCTCTTTTTCTCATTTTCTCTTTTTCTCATTTTCTCTTTTTCTCATTTTCTCTTTTTCTCATTTTCTCTTTTTCTCATTTTCTCTTTTTCTCATTTTCTCTTTTTCTCATTTTCTCTTTTTCTCATTTTCTCTTTTTCTCATTTTCTCTTTTTCTCATTTTCTCTTTTTCTCATTTTCTCTTTTTCTCATTTTCTCTTTTTCTCATTTTCTCTTTTTCTCATTTTCTCTTTTTCTCATTTTCTCTTTTTCTCATTTTCTCTTTTTCTCATTTTCTCTTTTTCTCATTTTCTCTTTTTCTCATTTTCTCTTTTTCTCATTTTCTCTTTTTCTCATTTTCTCTTTTTCTCATTTTCTCTTTTTCTCATTTTCTCTTTTTCTCTTTTTCTCTTTTTCTCATTTTCTCTTTTTCTCATTTTCTCTTTTTCTCATTTTCTCTTTTTCTCATTTTCTCTTTTTCTAATTTCCTCCTTTTCTCTTTCTTCTCACTTTCTTCTTTTCTCTACATTCCTGGTCTCACTACCATTCCCTTTGCCTCCTTTTCAGGCTTTACCCTTTTTACAACATTGTATGCAAGCAGTCCTTCTAACTTCTATGACAGAATCTAAAAAAGAAGGGAAACCCAAAGTGTTTAATGGAATTCGAATGAATTCCATAGTGTTAGTGTAAATTTAAAATTTTGCCGAAAGGTAAGAAAGAATTTTAAATGACCAAATACTTATGTGAATGTAGAAATAAAAGAGCGGGCCACATACAACACATTCACGGGCCGTAGGTTGGCCATCACTGATACATACAATGCTTCACAGGCTAGACAAAATTCTACCTCGGGCCGCCATTTGCCCAGTCCTGGTTCTAATTATAATAATTATTTCCACAATTTATTTTGCTTCCCTTAATTCCTAAGTATTTTTTTTCTGAACACCCCATGGACACCACTGCCGTAAAGTGGGCCTTACACTGATAAAAGCTCCCATTTCGTACTTTATGTACCCAAATCTCTTACGGAGCTTCCGAAATGGAGGGAACCAATTAGTTTAATTGATTGGAGCAATAAACAGTCGGATCGTTTGGCATAATTATCATTTGACCTTTTGTAGCCTTCGACCCGATATCTCTTCTGCTTAAGGGGGAGAAATTCGTACAAAACCCTGCGCGTGATTTTTAATTAGAAAAGCGTCATCTTCGTTATTAAATCTGCAGAAGATAACTCCAAGACAAATACAAATGTCGGGAGGGAAAATAACGGTTTCAGGATTTGGGATTTGGGGCCATTGTGAGAGAATCGCGATGGAAGGAGATAAGATTTCTGAGATATTGTCTGCCAAATGATGCGGTCATTTCCTAACTCGAAACAATGCAGAAGGGAACAATAAGGCCCCGATAGAATTTCACCAATAAATAGGTTCCTACTAAAACTGTGCTTAATGCAAATAACGCTCCCTTTTGTCGTGGAATTTTGAGGTTTCCTCAACCCTTTCACTTGAAATTCAACCTCATACAGACATTTTTAATTCTCTTGTTTGAATTATTAAAAGGAAACCGGGAGATGCGGTCAGCGTCAAGTTGAACATCAAAGAGCTTTTTCCAATTGTCCATTTACCGGACTTCTGAAGGGATCATTCCCGAATCAGGTGGGAATTCAATGTGATTTTTAATTCAACGGGGGTGGATTTGTGCGGGGGTTATGTCGAAGACGTCGGAGGAACGAACCTTTAATGGATTAATTAACAACGGCTTTGATGATTTGTTTGCCGGGCTTTTCAATTAACTCAAATTTGCCTTCATCTTCGGAAGGTCCTTCCACCCCCTCGGGGGGTGGCTGCACCCTGACCCCAATCGGTCAGAAAGAACGACGGGAGGCTAATCACCCCCTGGAAGATTACTAACCGAGGCTATTAAGCGAATTCCCCCGGCCGGAAATTAAAACGAAAAACAGACGTGGAAGCAGAAGCTTTCATATTTGGGAAAACGGTTTAAAAACCTTTCAGATGAAAGTATTAAAGCGTAAACATGGCGAAATGAAAAGATCGGACAGAATTGAGGGGCAATTAGAAACGACAAAAGCGTTCGTTTTGGATAATTTATATCCTCTGCTCATTTCAATTGAATAAAGTTTATTTTCTAAAATAAAAAGGCTTCTGGCGTGAAAGCTTCGAAACCAAAGTTTATCCATAACTCTCCCCGGTTTGTTATTTATCCGAACACTTAAAACTTTCGGGATGAGTTTCAAATGTTAATTTGCCGCGAGGCAGAGGCACATGTGAAAACTTTTGAAAATTAATTACATTAACCTCATCCGCCATTAAAAGAATGAACCGATGTATAAACTCGATTAGGATGCGAAAATCAACGGCCGATTGAGAGTTGATTTTATTTTTTTGGACTCCCTTCCGGGCCGGTGATCCCTCGAATAAAATGAAAATAATTACGGGGGTAATTCTATCGGAGTGGGTGTTGGGGCGTAAGGGAGGAGCGGGTCATTCTAAGGATGGAAATTCTCCATTAGGGGTGCCGTATCAAAAGCCAGGGGTGTTATCGACTCCCGTGAACCGGCGATTTTGTTTCACTTAATTGATTTGACACGACAGACACCTGATGCTATTGTGTTGCCCCTCTTTTCGTGGATTTTTGTCAGTAACAATGACTCCACCTGAGGTGGATTATTTTCGGGAAAAATTTGCCTTTCAGATTGCCGTAATTAATTGATCGGTAACAATTGAAACGGAAATCCGTGGCGGTCGGTTTTTAATTTGGGGAAAAGCCACTGTTCGGGTGTCCGTCTTCCAGTGGGGTGATCGAGCACTCACACCCTTTTTTGTCACCCCTTGAATTCCGGAGAATTGTTCAGGTGATCCCCCCGTGAATAATTCCCCAACATTGGCAGTGAAATATCTCCCTTGACTCCGCATAATAATAATATATAATGTATTTTAAATATTTTTAAATAAATATTATGAATAAAATGTATAATTATAAAAAATTAAATAACAAAAATTATGAATTTAAAATAAAAATTTATAATAAATAATAAAATAAATAAAAAATGTAAATAAATTTATAATATTTTTGTGATTTATTTATATTTTATATATATTTCTTATATTTATATTCATAACAAAAATATATTTTAATAATTCATAATTAATAATAAATAATAATTTAAATTAATTTATAATTTTTGGAAAAATTTTTTATAAAGAATAAAATGTATTCATATAATATAATAATAAAATATATAATAATAAACCCTTATCTCGCCCGAGGGCATTAAGGGAAGAATTAATTTATAATTAAATAAGTTTATAATAATTTAAAATAAAAATAAAAATATAATTACAAAAATTACAATTTTAAAAAAATAAAAAATATGAATGATTGAATGGAATATACTGACATAAATTTTACAAATTTTTATTAAAATTTTACCAATTATCAAAATTTTTATTATTATATATTAAAAATATATTTCAACGTATAACCAACCATATTTCAACATATACTACAACCGGTCCGGATTAAGAGGCCAGAGAAGCTTACCTACTATAGATAAAAGTAAAATAAATGAATATACAAGAAAACGATGAATAAATAGATAATAAGTATATACTAAATAATGAAAGGTAAACACATTGTTAATAATAAATAAATAAACAATAAATTAACAACAAATAAATAGTGAATAAATAGACCACAAGTGTGCAATAATAAATAAACAAAAGCGTATAATAAATTAATAAACAATAATTATAAAATAAATAAGTAAACATTAACTTTATAAAACAATAAATGTGCAGATAAATATACAATCCATAGACTATTAATAAATAGATAAGCACACGAGAATAAACTTAACAGCAATTGAAAACGAACAATAAATAACAATAAAACCTTAAATGAATAAATAAGCAATAAATATATAAATAATGCGAGCCCACCAAATACGAATACAATTCTCAAAGAAAGGTTCTAATGACACGACCGTCGATGAAAAAGTCACAGATTCGAGATAACCCTTAACTTGTGCTCAAGAATCTTATTTTTTATTCGGGGGTTGATGAATGACTTCACTCCCCGGGGGCAAATACGTGACTCTGTCACCGTTTCCCAAAGCCCCGGTGCTTTCCGCGAGGACTAATCATTCTCCCTTTTATATTGTTTTTTTTTTCCTTTTTAACGGCGGTTTTCTTATGGTTTAGTCACGTGGCTTAATTATAACTCATTCGCGGGGGGGAGGGGGGAGGAGGAAGATGGGAACCGAAGGATCGCATCACACCCCGCACGAAAGGACAATCAATACTCAAACCGGAAAAGGAACCATAAATTAAATCGGTGGAAACGCACGCTCACTAATGCGTACACCGGGCGCACAAAACCGAAATCAACACTTCTGTTACCACGTTGGGGAATAATAGACAATAAACGTGATTTCCGAGAGAGTGAAGGGGGTGAAGGGACACTTAATAATATAAAAAGGGTGGGAAATAAAAAATAGAATCCTGGACTAGGAAGACAATCAATCACATATTCCGGGGTGGACGGGGGTGAGACGTTGCAAGTGGCTTATCCGTACGAAGGATTTTCCAAATTTATTTAGGGGTCACGGAGGGATGTTTTTTGAAAAATTGAACATTTTCTGAAAAATTATGACGGCGAGGCCGGGCGACGTGTGTCTGAATGATGGCTTTTTTAATTCTTCTTTTTGTCGTTTCTTCTATTAAAATGATGGATTTTTCGAGGTTTTCCTCGCGCCTTTTCCCTTCGGAGTGGAAATTTATTTTCCCCGAGATTTCCTCCCTTCGAACATAACATTAATGTTTGGGAATACAGAAAAATTCCTTTAGTTAAAACAAAACCGAACAACCCAATCAACGTCGGATTCAGATAGGGAATTCATCACCGGGGAAAAAACCACTCGAAAATCCGGAAATCGGACCACCATAAAAGTGCGATGCAATAACAAAAGATTGAGAAACGTTCCAATTGGGGAAAAATAAACAGGCAAAGTGAGAAAAGGTGATGGGGGATGTTGTAATAGATTTAAAATGTCGTTAAACCGAAGATGAAGTTCTCACCGATATGATTTGCGGGCACTCGACGTCCAATGTGGGAGCCACCAGGTGGTCACTTTTATGGGGAACAATATCCGATAATGACCGCGTTATAATCATCTCAAACAAGGTGCTTGACAACCGTTAATGTTTGCCAATCTTTTATGTTTTCTTTAAATGAATTCATTTTTATCCCGGGGGCGACCGTTTAACGGATGAATCTGCTGCCACGAGCGGGTGTGTCGAAGGTGTGTGCGAGAACGTCGTAAACTGCTTCGAGAAGGCGCAGGAGTATACATTGTAATTTCCATTAGTTAATTAGACATTTATTAATTCCTAAAGGCGGTTTAGCATTATGGCAATATTTATGGCGCACCGATTCCCCGGGCCTTGTTCATTAGATTCAGCAATAAAGTAATCAGTTTAATTGTGAGAGGAAAATTGCTCGACATATTCGGGCGAACATATTGAACTGAGAACAGCGATTCGTCGAAATCTCCTCCTAATACCCGCATAAATTTAATTTGCTCGTTGAACTTGTCTCAAACCAACATCTAAAGTGTTAATAAGGCCATCTGTTTGAGCGACATTTTAAGACGGAGCCCTCAGATGAAAAGACTCCGCAGGGCGAAAGCAAGAAGAAGACATATTATCTCGTTATGGTTAATTCCCCGACATTACTCAAAACCGAGGAGGCGAATTCCCTCGGAGATAAGGTGAAACCTTTTGTCGAAACGTCTTGATTTCCATACCTTTACCGCAAATATCCATTAATGGAATTGCCTCCGACTTTGTGGGATTGTCTCGGAGCAAAGGAGAGCCTCGGGGCGAACGGCCGCTCGCTTCCGAACATAATTCAATTGGAATTGAAACATTGATTCGGTTAGGGAAGGGTCAAATTGGACAAACGATCTTCATTACTGCCAATGCTCGGGTCAAAGTTCCCGCCTTTGTTACCTCCTCGGCACACTCGTTCGGGAATTAAATATCACTTTTTACTGGTCCTTTGTGACCCGGCGTTCATTTGTTATCAAAGGAGGAGAGGGTCTGCCCGGAGGAGAACCCGAGCAAACAAAGATCGTCCATGTGACGGCCGCCAAGAAAATTGGGAATGAATAATGAAAGATGGCGGGTTTGATGACCTTTCGGAGACACATTTCGAGACTCGTTTACATATGGCTGTGCATAGAGGTGAAGCTCAACTCTCCAACACGAAAGGTAACCACGAAAGAAGGGTTGATGTTGTTATCATATCTCTTTTGATATGCCTCGAGGGAATTGGAAAGAAGTTTTGTATCTGCTCGACTCCCACGCCGCTTCTGTTGGCTTTCCTTTCATCTGAATATTTACCTTGTCCATTTCCATCAAGTTTGCGCTTCATTGGTCTCACTGTTATGCAGAGTAGTACGTTTCCATCTTATTTTTCTTTTGGTCTTCATAATTGAACCTATAACAAAATCAAATATAGACCATAGACGTCACATAAAATATTGACTTGCTCGTCAAATGTTCATTATATAAAATATTGAGTAAAATATATACAGTAGCGCTCAAAAGTATTTTGACAATACAAAATTTAATAGTTTCTTTGTTAATTATTTTAGGAATGCACATGCTCTCTCTCGCATAGCAGAAAGCAAAGTATATATTTATTGTACTGTATTGTAATTAATTTAAGGATTGTTTGTATTTTTATTTAATTTATAATTTTTCTTTGCTTGTCGTTTGTAAAATGTATTGTTGTTTCTCTTAATGCCCACGGGGGAAATAAGAGTTAATTATTATATACTTTATTTGAGGAATGTATTATTTAGTTATCAATACTATTAATAATATATTTGTCGCATTTAAATAACAAAATATACAAAAGATAAGATTGCTTCTTAGTCTTCTGCTTTTTCTTTAATACTCTTAATTAGTTATATTATAAATAACTCTTTGTTTCTTCTGTTATTTAATTAATATTATATTTATAAATGTGATAATTGTTGTAAAACATTTTAATGAAAGTTTCATTGTAATTCTTACGAGTGGAAAAGAATAATTTTGTATTGTCAAAATGCTTTCGAGCGCTACTGTATATAATATAATAATTAACTCTTATTTCACAAATGACAGCAAAGAAAAATTATAAATTAAATAAAAATACACACAGGCAACAAATCAGTTATAAAATTGTAAATTAAATAAAAATATTAGCAATCCTTAAATTAATTACAATACAGTACAATAAATATATGCTTTATTTTGCCCTCGCACATTAGAGATACGAAATACCAAATTTATATAAAAATGTGTAAACTTTTTTTAATTTATTAACTTGTATATTGCCTTCTGCTATGCGAGAGGGAGCATGTGCAATGAATGACTAATAATAATAAGTTAATAAATAAATAAATAATTATAATAATAAATTAATCATTTGCGTTGCCCTCCTCGGGCTTTGCAATACAAAAAAAACAGTACAATAATATATACATAAAATAAAATAAAAACATACTATTTCTATCTAAATTTTTCGTCACTCCGGGTATAAAATAAATAAGTAAACATTAAGTTTATAATCAATAACAATAAATGTGCAGATAAACAGACAATCCACAGACGAATTACATATAAATAAAACGATAAGAACACAAGAATAAACAGAAAAGCGATAATTAAATAGACAAGTAAACGAACAATAAATAAATAACAATAATAAATAACAGTAGTGATGAGCAAATAAATAAAAAACAGGGAACAAGGAAGGATAAATGGCAAGTATAGGGTTATTGACAGTGAGAATAGGAGATAAATAAAAATAAATAAACAAAGATAGGGAGTGTAATAAATAAACAGAGAACAGAAAATAAGAAATAAAGAATAAATAACCAGAATTAGGGTAACTAATTAAAAATTTACCTAAAAATATAGACCATAAAATAGATTTAGAATATTTAGACCATGTAATATCCGAAAATCTGAAAATTTTACGCAATACAAAACGATCTGTTTATCCCGGCGCTCTTCTGCTTAGAGGATCAACTTTCCTAAGTTGGTAACACTGAATTCGCGCCATTGTTAATTTGACGTAACGAATTTATTGGACGTTAATTTACGATTGGTTTATCAATTATAATTACAAATCCAAATAAAGCGTTTGAGTGAAGATCAGAGGTATTAAATCAACCCTGAGTTATGACATCTTCAATTTAAAAAATATTTCTACACAGTCTTGCTGATTTTGAATAATATCGTGTTGAAAGCTTCTCAAAATGGAAGTGTGTTGCAAAGGGGGGGAAATTCAGCATTAAAATAACTGCAGCACGCTCTATAACCTCCTCGTTCGTAATTTGCAGGAGAAACGTGGAAACAGCTTTACGTTAAAAGCAAAAAATAAGAAAAATTGCCGGGCTTTGGGTTTAATATCAGAAATTCTCATGTAAATATTAAAAAAATATGTGATAACGTGTAAAGCACTAAGCATAAAGTTAAATGATATTTTGTCTTGCATTATTGTTTTTCTTTTTAATGGATTCATTTTTTTTTTGTTTAAATCCGTGAGCTTTTTTGTTTTTCTTTTGAGGGGAAAAAGCTGACAAAAGGGTAGAAAGTTCTCCTTTGTCTTTTAATATATTTTTTTTTTACATTGCAAATGACAGGTAATTTTGATTCCTTTATGAAGCGGAAAGTATTAATTTATCTCTGTCAGCTAAGGCCGAAAATTACAGTGGCAACCAAAGAAGAACCGACGGCAGTTGATAACGCGAAAAAGTCAATCACGAACCCATAAATTCACATTTTCACAATAATAAGAGAGAGATAACTTGATTTGGTCTGAACATGCGAAGCTTCGCTGCTCCTTTCAATTAGCCCGAGTCGTGCTTAATGGCTGCATCCATTACGCTGTCCCCTCCCGAACTCCTCCACTTAGTCACGAAGGGGCAAAAACCACCCCCCCAATGCAGAACTTCAAAATAACGACCTTCGTAATTGCGCTGACTGCTGCCACGGTTCAGGTACCACGACCCTTTGTCTCACCCCAAAAGCAGAGGGTCAGTTTTGAATATTCATAGCGAAAGCTCGCTCCTCGAATCCCATTTAAAGAGCAACCGATGGCGTGAAGATTAACGCTGACAATGACTGATGTGCCATCTTCTGTTTCCGATTAAGAACGCCCTCTTGATTCGTCATAAGCATTCCCAGGGAGAGTCGCGGTCACTTCCAACTAGATTTTTCCCTCTTCCCCAACCTTTTTGTCAACCCGGAGCCGTTGGATTACACAACCATAAATAAATTGCAATCACAAATATCGAGATAGTTTTTGATCATCAATCATGGCGTCACTCCCCGGCGGTCTTCGTGCCTCGTGCTTTTCGAGAAATCCTTTGTCTTCCTTCGATTTCTCCACAAAATGGAGACTCGGATCTTCCCGAGCAATCGGTCAAATATTCGGAATGTTTCGATGAACGCAAAGGACGTCGTCTGCTGTCGAACTCGAGATGAGTGATCGGTTTTCTTAATCGAGTAAAAATTTTCGCGGGTCATTAGCTTTCCACTTTTCTGGAAAAATAAATGGAGTTCTTTATTTTTCACTTTTCACCGTGAAAAACGGGAAAACAATGTAAATCTTGTTGAAGACTCTTGTCAAAATTTCCCAACCAAAGCATCCAAGGGTTTACATGTAACGGTTTTTTAACGACTCCCGTAGTGAGTTATCGTTTACTTGAACGATGCGCCCTTTTTTCTTACTGTTTACTTTCTTTTATTTTTTTGGTTTCCTACCCCTACTCGTATTTTTATCGTACTTACAATTTTATTCTGACACTAGAGGGGCTTCCCCATCGCTAGGACTCGGGACTGTACTTCTGCATCTATACTTTAACCCCTTGGACGCACGTCTGACTCGATAAAATATATTTATATTTAAAAATATATTTATACCACTAATATAATTTTTCGCTGTATTTGTATTCGAACTTGGACATCTTTTATTTCCAATTATTTTATAAAGTGTATTCATTTTTTCATATTTTTTTGCACAGTTTTTCAACGTTTATTAATTATAAATATAAAAATTCGTATGTTTCTTTTTGCTTATCTCTGTTTTTGTATATATATGACACTTCAGTCTGTTCCTTAATAATTTCTGTCTTGGTGTTTCTCTACTTCTCATTACTGGCCATATTTTACATAGAGAGGTAAAAAATCTCGGGGAATCTGCGGCTTTTTAGATACACTAAAAATCACGACGATTATCCCGGAAGTATTTCTCCCTCAAAAGGGAAGAATAAGAAACCTCAAAAAACCGCCACTTTCTTCACAATTTATAACATCAAAGCAAACGAACCCAAATTAGAAGCGTTGACATTCAACGACAAACGATTTTTTTTAATTAAAAAAATGAAAGGGACCTCTCAGGTCCTAAAGACCGCCATTTTTAATTTGCGGAGAAATTCCTCCCTCTCCCCTCTCCTCCCCCCGCCCTCCCGCGTTTCGGATGAAAAGTAATTAGTTTGAAAATAATACAACTCTGAATCCCTATGGATGGATGATTATGTTCCGGAAAAAAATAAGAATAAGAAACGGGGGTTAAGAAAGATAATCTTCTATTAAGGGCTCAGATAATATGCTAATGTCTCAGCTTCTTTCTAATTATTATTCGGAAATTGTATTTTTCCTTTTCCTCTTTTCTTATAATATTTTGTTAGCGTGATTTTTCAGGAGTTATCCGTCCGTATAATGTAAATCTACGGACTTTGAAAACCCTCGAGAAAATATTATTAATTTTATTTTAAATGAAATTCGAGACGAATTTACTCGTTTTTAGATTGCATATAAGAATGAATTAAAAATATGTAAATTCGTGATTTGTGAAATATTCCCGCGAGTTAACATTTTAATAATGAAGTGATGCGTTAATAATTAACGGAAATAAATAACGCGTTTATTTTCTCTATGCTGCGAAGATTCAAACGGTGGGTAAAATCATTGGAGTATACAGTTCAGTGTCGTAATGAAATGGCTTTTACTGAGATCAAAGGTTGAAAAAAGAGGAGAAATATCATATATACTAATATATAAACCTGTTAAAGGAATGTATGTGTGTGTGTGTTTGAACCGTTTTGTTACCGAAGATCTACAGAACCGAACCGATTTCGACCGGATTTTTTCTAAAAGACACATTTTTCCAGAGAAGTATCTGCGCCATGTTTCATTTCTTGAAATTCAGCAAAAGTCGAGAAATCTCCAGAAAACCTGTTTAGGTTTCGGGGAAAACCGTATAACTTTAGGAATTCCTTTCTGCTGTTAAAGGGTTGACTTTGAGTACAGTGGGCAAAGTTTTCCATTAAGAGGTTGATATTGTATTTCCTCAAACACTGAACGCATTATTATTAGATATTCTTCACAATTTTCATATAATTTTCAGCGAATTGTTTTTAGATTTAATAGTAATTAGTTAGAGTATATTTAGAGTTAATAATATTTTTCGCGTATTTTTC
>JAQIBA010000031.1:1776205-1884694 GCA_028293925.1 Brueelia nebulosa | reverse complement strand
GGAACCTCAGCTGACGCCGTTGTTTCAAGTTATTCGTAAAACTAACTTTTTCAAACTTTTTCAAACTTTTTTCTGTACTCCCAAATGTACTAAAAATCAAAATCTCTCAGAATAAAACAAAATGCACATAGACCTATTCTTTATGAAGTAGAGAAACGGAAAAAACCCCTCCTGAGCTCAGCTGACGCCGTTGTTTCAAGTTATTCCTAAAACTAACTTTTTCAAACTTTTTCAAACTTTTTTCTGTACTCCCAAATGTACCAAAAAATGAAATCTCTCAGAATAAAACAAAATGCACATAGACCTATTCTTTAGGACGTAGAGAAACGAAAAAAACCCGTCGGAACCTCAGCTGACGCCGTTGTTTCAAGTTATTCCTAAAACTAACTTTTTCAAACTTTTTCAAACTTTTTTCTGTACTCCCAAATGTACCAAAAAATGAAATCTCTCAGAATAAAACAAAATGGACATAGACCTATTCTTTAGGACGTAGAGAAACGGAAAAAACCCCTCCGAGCTCAGCTGACGCCGTTGTTTCAAGTTATTCCTAAAACTAACTTTTTCAAACTTTTTCAAACTTTTTTCTGTACTCCCAAATGTACTAAAAATCAAAATCTCTCAGAATAAAACAAAATGCACATAGACCTATTCTTTATGATAGTAGAGAAACGGAAAAAACCCGTCGGAACCTCAGCTGACGCCGTTGTTTCAAGTTATTCCTAAAACTAACTTTTTCAAACTTTTTCAAACTTTTTTCTGTACTCCCAAATGTACTAAAAATCGAAATCTATCAGAATAAAACAAAACGCACATAGACCTATTCTTTATGAAGTAGAGAAACGGAAAAAACCCCTCCTGAGCTCAGCTGACGCCGTTGTTTCAAGTTATTCCTAAAACTAACTTTTTCAAACTTTTTCAAACTTTTTTCTGTACTCCCAAATGTACCAAAAAATGAAATCTCTCAGAATAAAACAAAATGCACATAGACCTATTCTTTAGGACGTAGAGAAACGAAAAAAACCCGTCGGAACCTCAGCTGACGCCGTTGTTTCAAGTTATTCCTAAAACTAACTTTTTCAAACTTTTTCAAACTTTTTTCTGTACTCCCAAATGTACCAAAAAATGAAATCTCTCAGAATAAAACAAAATGGACATAGACCTATTCTTTAGGACGTAGAGAAACGGAAAAAACCCGTCGGAACCTCAGCTGACGCCGTTGTTTCAAGTTATTCCTAAAACTAACTTTTTCAAACTTTTTCAAACTTTTTTCTGTACTCCCAAATGTACTAAAAATCAAAATCTCTCAGAATAAAACAAAATGCACATAGACCTATTCTTTATGAAGTAGAGAAACGGAAAAAACCCCTCCTGAGCTCAGCTGACGCCGTTGTTTCAAGTTATTCCTAAAACTAACTTTTTCAAACTTTTTCAAACTTTTTTCTGTACTCCCAAATGTACCAAAAATCGAAATCTCTTAGAATTAAACTAAAAGCACATGGACCTATTCTTTAGGACGTAGAGAAAGGGAAAAAACCCCTCCTGAGCTCTCCCTTCGCCTTTGTTCATTTTTATTATTAAAACTAACTTTTTATATCTTTTCGTAAACTTTTCTTTATTTTCACCCCTTTTTTTTAAATTAATTATAATTAAATATATTTTTAAATCAGTATTTCAGAAATTTGTGTTATTAATTCAGAAATGTCATTATCGATAGTAGTTGTTTATAAAGTTCGAGTGAACGATATTCATTCGAGACAAATCGAATCTCCTCGATTTACGGTGTTATGGTTAAAATAATTTTTTTAAAGTAACTTTCTTCTTTCTGTTCAACATATTACTACAAAGTTCGTTGCCAAGTAGTTTTTTAAGTTTTTTATTTAAACTTACTTTCTTTTTTACATATCATTTCAGTCCAAGCCGAGTGAAATGCATTTTATAACCAGTTGAGGTTAGGTTACCAATTTTTTGATTGAAAAAAGGAGTTGATTTTATTAATTATTGTATATACATAATTCAAGTTATGGATGAATATGTTGTTGGAAGCATTGCAGATCTTATTTCAAATAAGAAAAGCCTCAAGGCTGAAGGCAAAAAAGAAAAGTCAAAAAGAAAAGACCAGGTCGTTAAGATAAACAATGATGTTAAAACCGATAAATTCACTCCCGTTGTAAAGTATAAAAGTAAAAACGACAATAACTCTCAAAAAGTGACCAACAACGCAACCAAAATTCCTAAAAAATCTGAGGCAGTACCAAAAAAAAGAAAAAAATCAGTTGAATTAGCTTCTAGTGAAGGAAGCACAGATGTTCCAAAATCGAAAAAAAAGAAAATGGACTTAACTAATTTGGATTTTATTCCCCTACCGGAACCAAGCGACAATGAAGAAGAACTAAGTGAGGAAGATCAACAAAGAAACATAGGGAAAATTCCAAAACAGAAGAATAAAATTCCAGATAAGCCACAGCTTAATGAGGATTTTAATAAGAACACTATATTTGTTGGAAATATCCCAATTAGTTATGACAAGAAAAAACTTTTAAAGATATTCTCCGCTTATGGAGAAATTCAGAGTGTAAGTATGTTTTAAATGAAAATGTTTACTTAAAATAAATACTCACCATAATATAATTTCAGGTGAGAATCAGATGTGTGCCAATTGCAGAAATAAACATGAGTAAAAAAGTGGCAGCTATAAAGAAAAAATATAACCCAAAAAGAAATAGTGCAGTTGCTTATGTAAAATATAAATCAGAAGACTCTTTAAAAGCTGCATTGGAAGCCAATGGAATGCTTATTGATGGACATCATCTCAGAGTTGATTTAGCTGATAAGAATAAAAAAAGAGACAACAGCAAAGCCGTCTTTGTGGGAGGGCTCCCATTTGGTAAGTTAGTTTGAAAACTAAAACTATAAAACTCTATCTTTGTATAAATTTGTTGGTTATAACTGATTTATGTGATTATGAATTTTTCAGACACTGAAGATGATGATCTCTGGGAATTCTTTGAAAAATGTGGAAAAATTGAAAGTGTGAGAGTTGTTAGAGACTCTCACACTTCAATGGGAAAAGGTTTTGGTTATGTAAATTTTGATTCCATTGCATCTGTAGAATTGGCTCTTGAATTGGATGGAGAGAAGCTTAAGAAGCAAACTATTAATATTAAGAGATGTCAAAAGCCCAAGAATAAAAACAAACTGAATTCTTTTGATAAGAAAAAAACTAAAGAAATCACACTTAAATTGACAAGTAAAAAAAGTAAAAAGTTTAAGGATGAAAAGAAAAAATTAAAAAATGAAACTAATAAGTTTTCAATAGATTATCAAGGAAAAAAGGCAAACATCAAACACAAAAAGAAAAAAGTAAGTTTTTTATTTAAAATTCTCTTTTTGAAATGACTAAATTAACAACTTATACTTTTCTAAAAAGAATTATAAAATCATTTAATTAAATATTGACTTAATGAGATTTCTTTGAATGTCAATTTATTAATTACATCAGAAGAACAAAAGTTTTCATAATTCTAAAATATCTAAATTTTATTTTATTGCAGAAACTTAGTAAAACTGCTTTGCGGCAAAGAAAATTGGTGAAAGTCTTGGGAGCTGCATAAGACTGAAATTCATGTGGAAAAAGAACTACTGGAAATTTCAATAGGAAGGGTTAAATGATAGCTGGGTAGCATCATACGATGTGATAGATAGTATTTGATGTGATGATTCTCCATTTGGACCATTAAACAGTCTAAACATGACAATAGAATTTGTTCTGATTTTGTGCAAAAACTCAAAATCATAAACATTACATTGTCAAAATGTATTTTTTTTACTTTTATTTAGTATTTCTCACTGAAATTTCACAAATTTAGTTACCAGAACTAAATAAAAGTAAAACTAATTATGTTATCAAAAGAAGTGAATTACTTTAAGGGTTTTATATTAATTGAGAAAATAAAAATGACTTCTTTAATTTAAATTCTTTATTTTTGAATGTAATTGTTCTGGAAAAATGTGCTTTCTTTTCCAAGCACAATTTTGACAGTATCTCTGCTTAAAAAAAATACTACAATTATTGGATTGGCAAACTGGGTTTTTACATTCATAGCAGTCAGAACCCAAAATAAAAAATTGTTTTTTTTCAGCTGGAGAGAATGGATCTTTCATTATGTAACTCCCAGGACTGAAATTAATGTAAGGTGCTAATTTAGATTTTGTCACTTTCTCATGGTAGATTTCTTTCAAATTACAAATGTAGCATTTAAACCAGAGTATTTCTTCTTCTTTTTCTTGCACAGGTTTTTCTAAAGATTCTTCTTTCTCCATAACTGTAACAAAAAAATTATATGAATTATGTTGGTTGTTTAATCAATGATTAAAATCATTAATTAAACATTTTACCTCTTAGAAAAATCATTCAGATCTTAATTCTTTCCTTTGGCATTTCACTCGGCCACCAAAATGGACGATGAGTTCTGCATTTGGTATTTAAAACCATGAGTTCGTCAGCCTTTAGTGCCTCATTAATTCTCAATAGTCCCACTCCAGATAACTGTTTAACTCCTCGTAATTTCCCTATGGGTTTCTCAGACTGTGGAACTGTAAAAATTGGAATGCCACTTTCACTAATATTTATTTCTTCTTCAAATGATAAAGGCATTAATCGTTTTCTTATGACACCAGTGTGATAGGTCCTTGCCGTTAGTTCTTGACCGAGATAACAGCCTTTATGAAAACTTATTCCATGCAAGTAATCCCCATTGGCTTCCATTGGAAAGCACTTTTCATAAGGTAATTCTTTCACTCCTTCTCCAATCCCCAGTTTATATCTGAGCAACTGGTAAAAATTTTCTTCTAATACTGTCATTCCTAACTTTTTCTCAAATTCTGCGGTTAGCCAATAATTTTTGGGAGCGATTATTCTCAACCCCAAAGAAGACATTCTGGGATCAATGGTTGTCAACAAATGTGGTGTTTTGTTTCTTAGAAAATGTAGGATTTCTGTATAATCAGCAGCATCAGGTGCATTTATAAGATTATTTTTCTTTACCACAACCCAAATACTCATTGCATTTTCAACAGAAACAATTTTCACTTTTCGTCTAACTTTGAATAAGTTAAGATGATCTTTGAGAAGATCAGCTGCATCACTGTCACATTCCACCAAGTAATTATTATTATCCTTTGTATTGTAAATTATGCTATCATATTTGACTCTCCCTATGCTGTTCAAAAACATACAGAATATACTGGAAGCACCACTTTGCAAGTGCTCCATATCATTTGTGATTAATCCTTGTAAAAATGCATGGACATGGTCACCAGTTACCTGAAGTAAAGTTCTTTCTTTTAAACACTGGCTTAAAAGTACATCTTTAGATGTTGAATACAGTCTTTTAGATAACAGACTGTGAAGTTTTAAAACTTTTAACATGTTTTATATTAACTGCAACAACAACATTTTATTAAAATCATTTCCCAATTATTAATGGCAATTGGACTTTGACATTTCATGAAATAAGCAATAATGATAAAAATGACCGTTACATAAGTTACATTTAAAGACTATGTTTTGAAATTAATTGCTGATCAGAAAAAAAGTTTCTAATAAACCTAACAAACTTCAGAAGAGGAAATGATCGCTAATTAACAAGAATTTTATTTATTTAAATAATAGATAATAAAAAAAGACAGGGAAAATAATTTATAATTAAACTTCCTAAGGTTTTTATCTCTAAAATTTAAGCGATAGTAAATTTAAGTAAATTTCACAAGTTTTGTGTAAGTTTTCCACAGATCTTTTGGAAAAGAACACTAAGTAAAAATGACAAATTAACATGGCAAAATGATTTTTAATTTTTTCTTACATTAAAATTATTAATATTTTTCCGTTTCGCATAAAAGGTCTTTTAATTTTATTTGAACTATTCAAAATTTAACAAATAGAAACAGAAAAGTACCTCAATAATAAAACTCAATGTGGACATGGGAGTAGTCAGTTCAGCATCTTTATGGATTTATTTGTTAAAAAGGAAAAATTAATACTTAAAAATTACCGTTTATTTAACTCTTAAAATAATTTTTTGTACGAGTGGAATGTATTTTGTTCATGCCACTTTAATATTAAAGAAAATAACATTTTCATTCTGATTGCAAAATGATCATTCGCTAAGTACAACTATAGTCAGCGTTACCTTTTAAGGATATTTTTTAATTTTTCGGAGGTGATTTGTAGCAAAAATATCGGAGCCAAAAATAAAAAATATGTATGGATGAATTTTTAACGATATGCGAAAAGAAAAGCATTAATTGCTTTTATTTTTAAAATTAAAAAATCTCTTTTTGAACATGTGGTGCTGGAGCGGAGGGAAAGAGGGGAGCGGAGTTGCTTACATTATTTCTCGTTCGAATCCAACAGTCAGTGTGAGAGTGCCAAAGGGCGAGGTGTTGTTCTTGGGAGTGAATGTCTTTAAGTTAAGCATATTCAGTTACTTCACGTATTGCTGATTCCTACATTTTAACGGAAATTACTCAGTGGTGGATTTTAATCTGTTGCTTTGAAGTTGTCTGTAAAAAAAAGATCGTCCAAGTGGCCGGAGCGGTGTATTTTGAGAAAATGTTTCGCTGACATTCGGTTTGAAAGAGTTGTGACTGTGTCTGACATTGTTGAAAATGATTTCGGACGGATATTTGGTCGATGGGTCATGGAACCTGAGGTTTTATGTAACCGATCTCCAGGTGGAGAGAACCCTCAGGGTAAAAGGAGATCTTCACATAGGAGGTGTCATGTTGAGATTAGTCGAAGATTTAGGTGAGTTTAAAAAAATAATCAAATTACTCCAATAAATTTATTTTTAAGCTTAAAGGAGTTGACATCATCGGAATAACCATCCTCGGACAAACTTTTGTACTATGAAACTGAATAATTAAATAAGTAAAAAACTGACCTTCAAAATTTTTTGAATGATTACATACGAGAATTATCTCCTTTTTTAGTAATTTCAAAGATTGACTGTATTCACAGTAGATTAATGCTTATAGAGTTTTAAATTTTTGAATTGCCGCTAAAAAATTTTGGCGGCAATTCTTATTAAATTACAAATTTAGGAGGCAGAGCAATTTCCGGTTTCCTTTTTGCTGTGGCGAAGGGCGGGAAAAGCAGAAGAATAAATGGAACAAAATGGAAAATGGAATTGTCCTGAAGTAGAAATTGAAAGTAGCAATTTTTTAATGTAATTAAAAATCATTTGCTTCTGACGATTATGCATAAAGTTCGAAAAAATCACAAATTCATTTTATGAGTTGGTATTTGATTTATATTTGCTCAAAAATTGGGGATTTTATTGAAGATTCCAAAAATTGACTTCCGGTGAGGTTTCCATTTTAACGATTATTTGTCTGAGAGCCATCATAATTATTTTTCATTGTTTTTTTTCAATTTATAAAATTGGTGGTCGAAAAATATCCACTTTAGATAATTCTGTCAATGATTAATTAGTAGTAAATTACAAAAATTTTATTTCAAAAGGGTAGTGCCTGAATTTGTTCTGCATCGAAATAATCGCATTTGATTTCTTTATGCGTGCACTGTTGTCAGATTGCGATGCAAATTACTATAGTTCTGCATAAAGTGATATCGGAAACTAACATTGCGTGAAGCATTCATGACGGATATTATGAGCAAAGTATTAACCTTGACGACTGCAAGATTGATTCAGTGTTGTGTTTGCGATTGAAAGTGCTATTTAAAAATTCAAAACAAAAATAAACACTCAGGGGACAACTTTGCACAAATGACGTGCTTGTTTAATGCAATTTTAGGACAGATACTAATAACTGCTTTATCATCTTTTACCACAGTATTAATATAATTGTGAGAGATAAAGGAATGCCTGTTAAACGAATTTATTGAATGCTTCTTAAGGAATGATATGGTCTCGATGATAAACATGCTTGATGTATTCATACAGAAGTTGTTATTTAATCTTTCGGCTTTGGAGAGAAGCCGAAATTGATTAAATTCAAGAAGATAGTTGGAAAAATTATTCTTCACCTGTTGCAGAAAGAAAGGACGGAACAACCCCGATCCAGGCGAGTTTATCTCACTTTTATCTCCAGATATTGGAAACGTGTAATAATAACTCGGAGTGTTGCTCCCCCATCCATCAATTTCGATGGGCTCACTCTTCGACCCGGCCCCCGTCATCGGTATATTTATGAGTTAACCGAACACGGCTGCCAAAAAAAGACCCAACCCACCTTGTGGAACCTTCTAGGAATTTGTTTAACATTTTTGTGCGCGTGCTTTTGTTTCCTCTCCCTCCTGGGCGGCACTCGAGTGCCTCATTTATATTTTTCTCTCAACCAACTCGGAAGATGTTAATTTTAAATGTAATTTAACGCAGTGAATGCCCTTCGTCAAGTCAAATATAAACTGATACAATAGGGGATGATTACCCGGGTCCTTTATTATTAAAGAAACCGGAACGAATTTTACCATTTACGTATTTTCTTCCAGCCTGCATGCCAGGGAAAATAGCATTAGAGAAATATTAGCGGCAATTAGGATTGACATGACATGGGGTGAGACTCAGATTTTCTCTTTAAAATATAGTCGAGGGGTCGTCATTTCTTGAAATAAACTGCATTTTAAATCGAGAACTTCGGGTTAAGAGTTTCTTCTCCAAGAGCGAATCCTCAAAAGTGCTATTTAAAAGAAGAAAACAGAGGAATGCAGCATTTTTTATTACCTTGTCTTTTTTTTTTATTACTCGTGAATTCACAATCGTAATTTTGGGAAGAACGTATCGTTTGTCATATTCTGGCTCTGATAAAATCATCTTCCTCAAAGAATTCTAAATCAAAACTTCTCAGGTGTCGGATATTTAAAGATTATCGCATAATCCTGTTTTTTTCCAGGAGTGGTATCGACGTAGAATTGGGGTAGAGCATCTGCTTGGTGTGAATGTGTGGTTGAAATTAAGAAAACCGGAAATGAATGCTTGAGGAAAGATGGGAAGAAAACAGAAGACCGTAACACTTGCTGTGCTGCCAGTTTTTTTTTTAGTAGAAATTTAATTCCCTATATGAATGAATGAAGTGTTTTTTTTTATATAAAGTTTATCATCCCTTTATTGGAATGTAAATAAGGCATCGATTGTAATTTTTTTATGAGCCAAAAGAGGTTTTATGTCTCTTTGTTAAAAATAAGAGCAGAGGGTGTTAAAAAGTACCCAAAGTTCAGGTATAAAATGGAGATATTTTTCTGAAAGCGAATTAATTATTAAGATTGATCATTCGTTGTGTAAAACCACCGTTGGTTATCCTCAAACATTTCCAAATACTTTTGGAAATACTTTTTTGTGTTCCCGAATGTCATTTGCGTTCATAAAATTACAGTTGTAACACTTCACAGCCAAAATTATACAAAAGTGTGTATTTATTTATCGAAAATTAAGACCCTTGTCGATAATACTTTATGAAATAACTTCTGACTGTGACATAGTAAAAGTAGGCGGAATTGCCAAATCCAGTGGAAGTAGTTTGCTTAGCTATTTATAACGCCTCGGAAATTTCAAAACTAAAACAAAGTGTGGGTTTCATCGATGATGGTATAGAATTTATGGTACCCTTAATTCTGTTTTTAACGAGTTCATTATGCACACGGGAATAATATTAGAATAGCTCACGGACCTTTTGAAAAGTTGTGGGAGGCACGAGCTTCACGAATACAACAACCTCCCAGCACATTAAGAAGATAGCATGAAAAAGAGAAGCGTCGTTTATCCGAAATGAAACAATACTGTAAATTTATGTGATAATTGTCAAATAAGATTTGCTGAATTTTGAAGAATAGTCTTTGTCAATTTGACTCCTTTTGGGAGAATTGTTTTCCTTTTCGAGTAATTTTGAGTTAGGTTCGTGAGGTAATCGAGTCTTGACCACATTTGGAACATTGAACTGAAGACGAGGAATATGTGATTATAATGAGTCACTTTACGACTCACAGAAGAATCACCCCTCCAGCGCGGTCGATTCACCCTCTCTGTATACACTCTTAATTATCTCTAAAAGTTCATACAAATGAAATGGATCTGTAAGGATAGTGCAGGCACCGATCACGTAAAAAATCATTAACTTAATCTTTTTGGAAAACTGTATTTTGAAGACATTATCATCAGTTTGCTGTTTTTCTTCAGCAGCCATTTTGAAAGTATCTTTTCCAAGTTTCGGTGAAACCGAAGATCATTTGTAAATTTTTTTCATTTGCCAGCATGAGTAAATGTGTCATTAATTAATGTCTTCCTCCATCCGGTCTATTAAAATATAGTCTCGTGTTGAAAAAATCACCCTTATGAATAATTACGTGAAGAAATTCATTGTGATCACTTCGTTGAAATTTGATTAATATGTAATTAAATTAAGCGTTAAAGTATGAAAGACTAATATTCTGATTTTGCTTTCATTTAGGCCATTTTTAATTTCAAAACAAATTCCAAGTAGAAGCATGAAAAATATTTAAATTAGCATCAAATGGAAAGTTTGACCCTCTGATCTTATTTATAAAAGACCTCTTGTGCCCTCTTTGTTTTGAGAATTACTTAATAGTTTACAAATTCCTTATGGCTGATCATCGATGGATGTTTGTTTGCATAGTTAATGAAAGTTTATTTGGTTATGGCTATGGGCTCGGATGGAAACAACCGAGAACGTGGAAAGGAGCATAAATTAGCCAAACCAACCCGGGAAGAAATTACCAGCTCATTAGAAATTCCACTTTTTATTGACGCACTGCACGCATAAAGTCTCAGTCCGATCGCCGACAGTTCAAAGGATAAGAGGAGTGGGAACGTTGTTGAATAAGCAATGTGCTGTCGGTGCTTTCTTAAGTTTCGCTGCCGAGGCAATTCTAAAATTGGAAAAACTTTCGAAAAGCCTGCGTCCCCTTGAAATTCTAATCAGTTTGGTCGGAAGTCCCCTCGAGATTAGCTCAATTGGCCCCCTCCCGATCCTGAAGCAGCTGCTCACATAAATCAAGACCCCGAGTTTAATAAAATACGTAAAACATTCGATAACTATTTACTGAGTTTATTTTATTCGACAAAACAAACATTACATTTAGAAGTTATAGTGTATTTATCGGTTCTTTGGATATTACGAAACTACGTTTATTTGCTAATTGTAAAAAATTATTTTTAGAATCTTAGAAGAAATTGTCACTGAAGTAATATAATTTTTAAGTAATCCCTAAAATTACATTAATTCTCTGTTTGGTTTACCTCAATCGGCGTAAGCTCCCATTGATTGTTTTCATCTAAAACTAGTTCACTGACAGCTATTTGTTATTATTTGACAAAAAAATGAACTTGGCTTGAAAAAAGAATAAACTCGGGCACGAGAATTTTGCTTATTTGCCTCTTTTGAACACGTGGGCGAGTTTGAGTTAAGTAACATTTGCATTGTGTTGATATTTCACATCGTAAGTCTGCCGGGGCATTAACCAGGAGTATTGATTCCATTACGGATTGATGCATTCGAAGAATTTACAAAATCCATTAATGGCTAATTAAAAATTCAATCAGGGCTTAGAAAAAAAATGTTCCATGAAGTTTTGGTCGGAGGCGATGATCCCACTGTCTCCAGCCGAGGGTAAACACTCTTAATGTGGACGCTTCTTCACTTTCCAATAAGCGATCCCTCCTCCCCTTTGTGTTCCAATAAAGAATATATTCTTTTTAACGCGGGAACGTATGTGTTATCGTTCGTAAAATTGTCAATAATTCAAACCCGTTAAGTCCACTTTATTTTTATTGGTTTGACCTTGCTCTTTAAGAAATAAAGGATTTGTATAAGAAAATATCGTTGGAGGAATGACGTGACCAAACGATTCGCTTTTAAACGTCAGCTCAATCATCTGTCGAATCGAATTGAAAACTGCAGGACATCATTGGTGATTCGTTATCAAACCGGTCAAAACAAATTAAGAGAAAAGACTGTCTTGATTGAATTCCTGGAAGATGAATTGTCCATCAGTGGAGTCGAGGGAAACAACAAGAAAATATTTCTTTTCAGTTCAACAGTAGCCTTGAAAAAATGTAAACATAATTCGGCTGTCTGATGACCTTCGTGTAAGCAAAAGCTCTTTGCCAGAAGAGTAGTCCATATATCGAAGATTCTGGAAGGTTTCTACTTATGCACAAATTCGAGATTTCATAATTGCAGATGAGAATGCATAAATTTTAGATCGAAATCATAAAGAATTCGAAAAGTCAGCAAAGATACAATAGAAACTCTGAAGATAGGAATTCTCAAATGCTTTAATCATTGCAAAAAACGGTGCAAAATAAGAATATTATTCCGTTTATTATTATCAACAATCCAACAAAAAATATGAACTCATTGTGTAAAAAAATTCAGTGAACTTTAAAAAAGATAATCAACGGGGATGAAACTCTTCTGTGTTAACGTCACGAACCGGTTTAAATCATAATTTTTTCGGTACGGATGACGAGATAATGGGGGAGTTCGACCGTACCTATATTACACCAAATGTGAGGGATCGGAATTATTCTACAAAATCTGAAATATCTCCTTCAGTAGTAGCAAAGATAAGAAAAATTCTGCTGACCTTGACAGGCACAGCATTCTTTGTCTATCAGTGAAAGTTAATATACAGTGCTGGGTGTTTATTTTGCGGCAAAGAAGCGATAACGCGGGATAACTTTATTGAATTTTCAGCCATCGCAATGAGATGGCTTGCCTAACCCCTTCGGAGGGAAAGGGTGAACGAAACCAAAACTCTCGGACCAGGTAGCCGGGGAATGCTTTTTAAAAACAAATGGTTCGTTTGTTCTTTCACGAAATGAACGGATACTTTTCTGAACCGAAGATAAAGTTCAATGCGGGGTTTTGTTAGTGCTTCCGTAGGTGTTTTCGGTTAACCTGGGTCCCACCCACTTCATTTTTGCGAGTTAGAGTCATTGCCAGTCAAAATGAAGTGCATTTCTGTTTGAGATTGACATTGGGGAACGGGGAAATCTGTAATATTTTTATTAAATTCAGCGTAGTGACCTTTTTAACAATGTAAATAATTTTTCGTGGACAATGTGTGGTTTATTGTGAAGAATGGGAATTCAATTCTGTGAAGCTCACGTAGAATTGTTTTTTCTCATTCCCTTGTTTCGAATTCATCGATGAGGAAGTTCAAAAATGAAGGTCGTCAGAAATTGAATTGTGACACGTTTGACTGTTTGGAGATAAGAAATGAGAGAAATTTATTGGCCGGGAAAAGGTTTCTTTCATTCCCTGCGACGGTTCCTCCTTTATCCCCCAACATCCCCGAATATATTATTTCAAAAGGTTTTTAACTTATATTTGTGTTAGTGTTTCCATTTATTCAGCCGTCTCTTGGGCGCCTGGTTATTTAAATGCCTTATCTGGCGTTCCACGAATAAAAGCTGCAAACACGTGCTATTTTCCTTTGGCGAAAGCTTTTTCTTATAAGTCCATTGTATTAATTTGTTTTACCTTTTAAAAACCTTTTAAGCTAAATATTTAAAGAGTGGAATATAATTCAGAGGAAACATTTCAGTTTGTGTCCAATGCCCTCCTCTCAAGACATTGGAGCTTTCCAGGAAACGAGAAGAGAAGATACAATGGCAAATTTGATGCCTCGAATGTTGTATCATCAAAAAGATGCGACACTCAGCTCAGTTCGGATTCCGATATTATTTGAAATGGTGCAATAAACTTATTCGAATGAGCGGATTGTGGAGGTGTCTATAATAAAGAAATTTTCGAATTCGGAGTCACAACTCAATAAACATATTCAAAGTAGTTTTGACGAGGAGTCAACGAACCCCTTAGAAAATTTCGTAATGTCACCGGCCTTGGACGAGTAGGAAACCTACAAATTTATTGTAATTCTCTGTTGCAGAAAGAAGGAAAATTAAATGGAGTTATTGATTTAAAATCTTTTGTTTTCTCGGTTTGTGGCAGAGCTAAAATTCCCCCCCTTATGCTCTCCTCAAGCATTACAAAACGAGAAAAGATGGCATTAAGGGCATGAATCTAGTTTTGTCGTGAGGCAGCACTATGAATTAAGCGCTTTTAAAATCTCATGAATTCGTTGTTTCTGGAATCGCATTTACGGCGAAACTTGTAGGTTCTTATCAGTAACAATCAAGAAATACCAGTGCATAAAACTCAACATTCATAATGCTCACTCGAAACGTTTCAATTGGCCTTATTCTGATCTTATGGGGCGCCGCAAATTCTACGACCTACACAATTGCAGCACGTTCGCTTGATGATGACATTTCCTTCCAGGAAATAAAGTTACATAGGCTCACACCGGCCCCGGAGAGCTGGAATTTTCCAGCCAAGCCCCATCCTCCTCTCGGATGCTTATCGCGGCGTCCACTTCATTCATTTTAAATGAGGCGCTCGCCCAACCCGATAGAAGACCAGAAAGAGTTACCAAACGAGACGCACAAACCGTAGATGTGGACGTTGATTGTGCAGACCAGACCGACAAAACGCCTTTTATCGTTGAAGACCTGAGATTCTCACTGAAGGTAAAGGTGGGTTATGCGTTTTCATGGCCCACGTTTCGCCTCTCAGTTTTTGTATTCAACTCTTCTCTTTTTCTTTTTAATCAACTGACCCATCGGTCCGTTCAATGCGCCATTCGTTATGAAACGACAGTTTGCTAGTGTCATCCTGTTATTATTTTTAAAAATAATAATATATTTATGGACATCGATGGCATTTTTTCCCAATTATAGTATAATATAATATATATCTCCGTATAATCTTATTGTTTCTCTTTCTGTTTACCCATTATTCTATTTCTTTCTTTTTTTCCACTTTCTTTATTTAATTCTTACCCAGCAGAGGTTGTGTGAAGAATATTAAGATTGTAATGTAATAAATTGTATTGTAATGGTATGGCAAGAATGTAATTGTTATAATTGTGTTGATTATAAAAGTTATGTATATTATGAAAACTCCTAACGCCTACGGCCGATATGGGGGGAAATTTATATATAATATAATATGTTGAACATCTATTGCAGGCATTAGAAGTGGAATCTTACAAACATAAATAAACATTAATTACAGTATGATATTAATAAAATAAGATTGGGACTGAGTAGCTTTACTCTCAGATAAATGCCAGAACAACAATAATTAATTATATGCAACGAATAAGAACAAATAAAGATAAAATTTAAATACTGGACAAAAATATAATAAAAAAAATAAAGTTAAATATAAAAATAAAATTGGGTACTGAATATAGAAATAAAAACATATATAAAATAAAATTAAAATCCTGTACAAAAATGAAGTCATATAAAATAAAATTAGGTAGTAGACAAAAATAAAATAATATAAAATAAAATTAAATACTGTACAAAAATATAAGCAGGTAAAAATAAAGTTAAATACTGTATAAAAATAAAATTAGGTAATATCTAGAAATAAAAACATACAAAAAATAAAATTACTGTACAAAATGGAGTCATATAAAATAAAATTAAATACTGGAAAAAATAAAATAATATAAAAATAAAGTTAAATACTATACGTTGGGTGTTATACAGAGATAAAAACATATAAAAATAAATTAATTAATCGACATTTAATATTGAAAAATAAATTAACAAAATCTTCCCAATTATTGGCAACTTTTCCTTTTTGTCTTCCCCCTCATCTCCTTTTTCTTCTGGTAAACTTTCGTGCAGTGTTGCAGTCTTTCACATCCCTTTTTTCCTGTTATTTATGTTGGTTTTTGTTCTTTTCCTGTCGGGGTGTATCAAATAAATCTCATACTGGTTTCTGCACCGTTGAAATCTTTTTTTTTCTTTCACGCCTTTCTTTCAGTCCCGTTGAAACATTTTTGTCGGATAGGTCAGACAAAGAATTTCATTAACACTTGTGACAGATTGAAAAACCGCACTCGTTTGCATTCGAAACAAGCAAAAGCGGCGTCTTCTAAGTGTATCCTTTTATTAACGTTCATGTTTACCTTTGACTAACATTTTTAACGCATAATGAAATAATTATGCATATTTATGGAGATTAGGCAAAAAATTTTCAACAAGAGGGATATTCGGCGCCGTTTTCAGAAAAAAGGTTGTTCGCATTTATTGCTCTTTTTCACAACAAAAAAAACCCCCCGAAGAACAGGTGCAGTAAAGGTGTAAAAGATGAAATCGCTTTAAAAAGAAAGTGGGTCAGGTGCTCGTCCTTTTGGAAAAACACATTTCATGCGACATCCACCCGGTGATAATGAAATAAACGTTGCCTTACCTATTTTGAGTGGTCGAAATGTCGCCTTCTTATTTGGGCAACACATTACTTGGCGAAAGATGAAAAATTAACTGCCATAAAAAAACAACCTGGGGAACCTGATTTTATAAATCCGTACAAAGAGATACACACAAGTGATAGGGTTTAACAATGGAAGCGTTTTGAAAGAGTTTTTGGTTTCATTGATTTTCCACTCGGGAGACAGCCTTGAGGAGCCCTATGTGAAATGCAGTGGTTTTGCGCTAATTTGTTAGCTTTTCGACGAATCTGCGGTCTAATCCCATCGGAGGCGGTTTTTAATATCCACTCAGAACTAGTTTTCAGGCTTTAACTCGGTAACTGACCTTCCTTTGACCGGTTTCGGTTATTTTTGCATGATTAAACTTTATTTATAGACCAACATTTCGGCAAAAGCTTTTTCCTCGCTTCCTGATCAGAAGGGAATGAAAAATGACTTCCTCGAGAAGTTGTAATCTCTCGTAGACATTGGTCTGGGTTTGCGTCTTGGAGAGTCGTTGAAAAATAGGACAAATCAATATAGGCCTCCGTGTTTACCTTGTCTCGGGTCAAGGTGTATCAGCCCGAAAAGGGAGACTATCTCCCACATTGTTGCATCAAAAGCTGTTTTGCATTATTATTCTTCCTACTTTTGTATTTTTTATAATTGTTATTGTATCCAAAACTTTTATTAAACACTGACTGAATTTATATATTTTACGGCATTGTTTTAATTATTAATAATAATTTTTATTTAAGCATTTGTTTTGATGATTTTGACAGTTTGAAGGCCCACTTAATTGAAAAGCTCATACAAGAGGCCATTGAACTCAGGTTAATAAATGTAACGGATGTTATTTATAGAAAAATTTACATTGAGACGCTATTTGTTTGCTGTCGTTTTGAATTTAGCTGCTCAGAAGGGAATTTAATTGATAATGACTCAAATATTGAATGAAAGTGCTGTTGGGGCTCTTATTAAGGGTGCTTAGCTGACAGTCTGTTGGTGGTCTTTGAGTTATGTTTGTGCCAAATCATTCACTGTGCAGAGAAGACATGTCTACTTTGCATTGAACATTTTTTGTTTTTTCGTCATCAAAAAAATATGAAGACCTTGGCATACAATGATAAGATAGCTCAACTAAATTTCGGCGCTCCGACAGTAAATTTGATTATTGATTCTTATTCAGAATTTGTCGATAATAATGCGATCTCTTACAATGAGGGAAAGTTAGCACGTCAACGATATGTATATCATCTTCGTGGGTGTTGGGGTTCCCAAAGAAAGATTTCTCAATGAAAGGTTTCCCTAATTTAAGGCTGATCAGGTATATGTTCTTGTAAGAAAGCGTGGACCACACCCACTGTGTTTGAGAAAAATGGCTTTGAAGTCAACATTGACGCGCGGATCATTATTTTTCGTTTTTTTTTTGTTCTCAAATCGCAGTTCGACTTCCAACGTAAACATACTGTAACGGGACATTTTTAGTTTTCTTTGTGTAATTTCTGCGAAAAATTGTCTTTTCAAAAACAACAGTTTTAGTAAAAACAGAATTCCATCCAGGGATAAAGCTCCAAGTGTTAATTTCCATGATTTCATGTAGTTTCTTCTGTAGTTTTGAAATTAAAATAGAAGTGTTATTTTTAGAAGAAACTTTTTCTGCGGATGTTTGCGCGATGGAGTCATGGCGAGAAATCTTTTGGAGTTTTGAGTGGGGCTGCATTGCTTTCATCAATTCGGAGTGTGTGCATTCAGACATTCATTACTCATTATGACTTTCCCTATATTTAAAACTTTGTTCAAGACTTTTAACGATAAATATTCAATACTTTTGAATGAGGAACAAAAGGTTCGGCTTCTGCTAAAAGCGTTGAGAAATCTGACCTGAGGTGACAATCAAAGAAAAATGTGGGAGTTAAGATCTTCGTGTCTCTTATCAGTTAATAATCTCAGCATGAGGCCTCGTACATTTTTCAGTCGTTGGTGAATGTTTGCTCTTTGACTTCTGCATCGGCTCTATAAAAAGCTTTAAACACGAGATTAGTCGAATTCAGCGTTTTCAAACAGCTTAACCTGCATATCTCACGTCTGACGGGTCTTCGAACTCGTGCATTCTCGTTAATGGCTTCACAATATTCATCATCAACAACGCTTCCCGACTTATTGACGACTGCATCTCTTCTGCTATGCCTTCATTGTGCACACCCAAAAATGGAAAACATTTTGGGAAGTGTATCGAGAGCTCTTTGCAATTCTCTGGGTCATTCGGGTTCCAACTCATGATCTCGAATTCATTAATCAAATTACGTTTAAGGCGTTATAGTGGAGCGTTTTATGTTGTTGAAATGACCTACAAGCGGAGATAAAAGCAAACCAGCTTTTATAACTGCAGTTTTAATGGGGCAAATAAGAGTTGAAAATTTTTCACAGGTGTTTTTCGGTCGAATTATTCTCCTTCTTGAAAATAAATTTTGCAAATTAACACGTATTAATCATTAAAATTCCAGGTGTAAGTTTTGAGTTGTAATTTTAATAAAGGTGCTTGCAAGTCTGATTATTGTCGTAAACACTTTTGCTTTATGCGTTGAAAGTTTGCACTGGAAAATTGCCTCTGTTTCTTTATCTCCGAGTACCTGAATTTTATTCTTCGCTCGAAGCGATTCTTCCGAAGGAGTATCATTGTAATTAATACCAAACACCGCGAAGAACAATAAAACTCGTTCTTTTCTTCATAAATATCTTTTGAATTCACGCCTTTCTTCATTAACTTGGAATTCTCAGACAAAGAATCGAGGAGGTGGAAATGATGCCATAAATTGGTACGAAAAAATCAATTAACGTAACTCTTGGGCAGTTTCCAACGGAGAATAGGCAGAACGACAAATTATGGGCAATTTGCTCGATCCAGAAGCTTCATTTTCTGCGTGAGCTTGAGCTTCCGTCTCGAACATAACGCCCCCTAATCATTTAGAATCTTCTAGAAAAATTGATGAAAACTTTCGGTTTTACACTTTTGTCTTTTAATGCTTCAATTAGATAAATGCGAAATGCAAAACAAAAGAACGTTTGATGACATTCTTTAATAATTGTTACTTCTGTGTGAGTGTTGAATTTTTCCTCACTGACATTGAGACATTGAATCTTATTAGTATACAATAATTAAAAACGGCGAAAATCTTGTTAAGGTTCAGTCCATTGCTGATTTAATAGCCGGAAGCGTTTTATTTCATAGAATTTGCATCTCTTTTGTGTTGTGTAAATTTTATTTTTAATTAAGTGCTTCAAATTGAAATTACAGTGGGTTTTAAAAAATTAACTGATGTTGAATGGTGCGACCGAATAAATTTTTGTCTTTGTCTATCGAAAGGGATTCACCTCGACTCAGACAGTGCTTTTAGGCCGTCTCACACAGCAGGAATCGAATTTTTAGAAAATAAATGTAGAATGTTATTTTAGTTTACGGCAAATTTCACCCACGCTCACAGTTCTAAACCCAGAATTCTTTTGGAGGAATTCCAATTTCGAGCGCCGTGTTTCCTTCGACCCAAATTTAATTTCAATGAGATATCGGCGCTCTTAACGGAGAGAAAAATCCCCAGACTGGCCGCGGAGATGGCACCGAAAAAGATGAAATAAAGACCGCTAATTGTCTGCGTTGTTTACGTTCACTCAAGAGGTCGTCGACTTTGGAAATATGTTGACATTTTGGACATATCGCGGTTGTCCAATTTTGACATGTCGAGCCTAAATCAAAGGAGTCGCCATTCCTTTGACAATTATTCAAACGAAAAGACTCAGATCTGAATTGTACCCTATTTACTTTATGTACCCTAAATTACCTCTTGAGAATATTTGAAAAATCAGCTTTTAAAAACTTCAATTAAATAGAAATGAAGCATTCGTTTGCAATTAACCAAACATCAATTCATCTTTCGGGTGAATGGATTCCGGTTTGAGGGCAGCTCAGAATTCTGCAAAGTTGTTTGTAAAATGAATGTTACAAACAAAATTGTTTTAAAAACCATTAACAGTGGAAATGCGATTGAAATATGATTCAAACGATTGGCCTATAAAACATAATGGATATTGAGAAGGCGTGAAAACTTGAGTTTGCGTATCATTTACTGCTGTATTTAATAAATTAAAATTACAAACTGTGTATTTTCCCATCATTTTTAATATAATATATAATTTTATTTTAAATCTTCTAATCTGAAATAACAGTTTCGCAGTGCTTGATTTCACTGAGACAGTCTATTTACTATTACATTTCCGGCCGTACTCGAATATAAAATGGAGTTAAAATTTTTGCCGACACAGCGAATAGTTCCAAGTAGACCATGGCGGGACACACTTTGATGATCTTTAGCAATTTCTAATGTCGCACAAACAAAGACTGAATGCTGAATCACGGTTTCAGGGGAAACTTTTGCAAACTGTAGTAGAACAACTCTCGGATGAAGTTGTCGATCAAGGAGTGTCTCCTGATGTTTATTTACATTATTAATAAGTATTTTAACCATATTTTAAGGCGCGTCATTGTAAAAGCAATAAAAAGAGCCTCCAAAGTCGTGTAAAAAACGAATTAGAATGTAACAGTTACGTGAAATGTTAGTACGGAATAGTTACGTTGTAAACTAAAATCGGAGTCAAACTGAAATGTTAAAATTTACGAAAAGCAGAAGACACAAAAATGGATTTACGGCCAAAGGCGTCGCTTAACTGACTCCACATTAAGCGGGCCAACAAAATATACATAACTTGGCCCATAATTTCAAGCAATATTTCGTAACTGGCGAAAACTCTGCAGACCTTGAGATTACGTCATTAATCTCTTTTTTTATTTCTTGACCATTGTTTCTATAACAGCGTAAAAGCTGCTGTCGGCATGCTGACACAATACGTTGTATTTATAAATACTGGCGAAACAATATTCCCATTGATGTGTGCCTTATCTCGATCGAATCTCGCAAAGGATAAATGCAATGATTAAAGCTCTGTGAGGTGCATCATAATCCTGTTTGTGCAAGTCCCCTTTGAATGCCTCCCGTAACCCAAATGTTGGCTAATTGACGCAAGTGTTATTATGGGGCTTGAATAAGACGCCTTATAATGCGGTCGCGTGCAATTGTATAAAATTTGGGGTGCTTGTCTGATTCAACGTCAATCCTATTAATAAAGATTTACTGAATTTTACGGTTTGCTTCCTCTCGGAGCACTGCTTTCCTCTCTCTCTCCTTTTGGTGACTTTAACAAATACGTATAATTTTTTTGAGGGATTGAACAAATACCGTTTTGATAACAATGTCTTGATTTTTGTCGCCGGGAGAAGTTAAATATTTTTCTTTTATCTCGCAGCTGTTGCATCTCTCCCGCTTATATAGGGAGATTTAATCCGAGTTCCAATCAACAACAGTTTTTTTGTGAATTTATGGAGATACAAATTTTCTTAAATTTAGACCTAATTTGTGAAAAATACGGTTCCATCTATTCAGAATGATTTTCAGCTCGTTTCTTCCTTACAAGTCCTCTGTCTCCAATGACAAGAATGACTTGCATTTGCTCTAGACCTCCAACCTAACCGTCACTAACATTTTAGGTCAAAGTATGAACTCGAAAATCCCCTAAAGGTCATTCTTAATCCCCCACTCGGAGCGTCAGCTAAAAATAAAACTGATTTTCCCTTCACACATTTATTAGCACACATGTTGCCATCCACCTTTCCTTTTTAGACGGTGTGAAGATACCACACGCCCTCACAAAAACCGCAGCGATGGTTTGATAAAATGTTTCCGACATCCCACGACCCATCTGCGGACCGATATTCACTTTTCTAATACTATTGATAATTATATCCGGGGCCTGCATTGATTTCGAGTCAGGTCGGAAACTTCCGGATGGTCGGGAAGAAAACTCTGGGCTTTGGAAATGTTCATGCCAGACGTGGGTGTTCATTTGGCTGGTGAGTTCTCTTTGTTCGGTCAGAGAGCAAAACACTGCCAATATCTTTTGTTCCGTTTACTTTTTATGAGTCTTCTCTCGTAAACTTCAGGCTGGTTTCCAATTCTTCCTTTGGGGATTAGTTCCGCTGGGTCTTTTCGAAATGGAATGCTGCGGTTGGTCTTGACCCAAAATTTTAAGTCTGAAATTATTCTTTTATTTTGTTTTAATCGAAAAGCAGAAAGTCTGGAGTCGAGGCAACATGGGATTAATTAAAGATACACAGAAAAGGGTGACAAATCCATGTTCAGAGGATTTTCTTTTAAAGTATTAAGGCAGATTTTTGGTTATGAAATAATTTCTCATTGTCCCATAGAAATATCGTCAATGGTGTTCTATTAGCGGGACTATCCATCAGCATAAACCATGTTACAGTCGATTTGAAGGGACTTTAAAATACTAAAAAAGAAGCTTTACTGCAGTTGGGTGGTTTATTAAATTGATGTTAAATTCCAGGGCGTGGCCGATTTCATGAGCTCATTAAGAAGGTCACGTCTTAACTTTTTTCTTATTTAAATTAATTGGTGATAGAAAATTGGACCGTCAGGATTATTGAAAAAAGGTGATAATAAAACTGAGAGTTCGTGTCGGTCGAAATAACGAAAATTGAGAAAATTATATATTTCCCCCCGAAACTGAATCTGATTTAGTATATAATAAATGAAAACTGCTTTTGGACAGGCGTGTTCGTTCTTTGGGAAAGGTGAGACTTTTTGAGCTTCTTGCTTTTTAATAGCAGACATTTTTAATTGGTTGGATGCTCGAAAAATTATAAAATTTTATTGGTTATTTAGAATTACCTCAATTTGCTGTGATTATGCGGTTTTTGCCCTTTCCTTTGGTTTATTTATAGTTGAGTTTTTTTTGGAGAAGTTTTCGGCTGTAATCCGATTTTACAAAGCCGACATTCATTGTTGAATTTTTTCTGATTGACAATGTTCGTGTTTTTTTTCAGGTACGTAAATAGAATTTGAAGACAGTTACCTTTCTATTATTCTCTACGGTGGTTGTGAGTATGAAAAAGTTATTTTTTTTTCTCAACACAAAAAACCATTTTTAATACCTTTCTGAAAAATTATGGTCACGCCTGATTTTGTTCAAAGTTGGAAAAGTTGAAAAACCGTTGGTTTAGTTTAAAAATGGTCATAAAGCGTTTTCAAGGCTGAATTATTTTCGAAATGCTGTTTTACAGAATTCGAGGAAATTCGGCTTTTGAAGAACAGTATTGTTTTAGTTAAATGTAGCGAAAATTCATTTTACTGTTATCAGCGATGCGTGGAATTTTTAGTACTGTTTCTTCATTAATAGCAAACTTTGGATGTTTTCTGGAGATAAAGTGAGATATGAACTTTCTGTGTAGTTACAGTTAACTGTCTCTCCCACTTGAGTAACCTTTGATTTAATAAACAAGCTAAATATTAATGTGAATGTCACGGTTTGTTGAATCAGAATCTTGAGGAATGCGACTGTGTCCAATCATTTTCACTGAAGCATTGCAATGATCCTATTTTTAGTGTTCAAATTTGGAAAATTCAAATACTCCCTTTTTAAATTTAAAAGCACACTGTGGACAGTTATAGGGCAGGTGACATTTAAAGAAAATTTTCGTGTGTATGAAATGTATTAATAAATTAGAAGATTTAAATATACTGTAAACCTCGAGAAATTATGATATTAAATAAGTAAAAAGGATTACAGAAATGTAGTTCGAAGAAAGAACGTTGATTTTATAATCCATATTAACAAATTTTGAGCTCGTTTATTGACATTTTGTGAATTTCAGGGAAACACTCGGAGAATTTCGTGTAAACGGGTTTACCTTTGTAATGAATATAATTCAGCTGTTATACAAAAAAGAATTGGAACGTTATTGTGTTTGTCTCGCGTTTGGGTAAACAGCTCCAAAGCCAGTTGGTTTTTAACATATGGGGAAAAGATGTTGCGAGAGTACAACCCCGAGTTTAATTGCAATATACCTTTTCCGGAGATTTAATCGCAAAAAGGGTGACGTTTGCTCGTCAATCTTTTGTTAGTATAAAGGAGACTAATGAAAATCGGTTGGGTGCAAATAAATTTGTTTTTGCACCGCCTTGATCGTTGGGAAATGAGAATTTTCATCAAAACGAAGATGTTATTGAAAACAAATTAATTTAATAACAACGACTTAATTATTAATCGGTGTTTCTAAAAGCTCGCTTTTAATTAATTACAAGAAATTGACCCTCCATCTTTGCGCTTTCGACAACCGAATTAACCATTATTGAGGAAATTGAAGTCTTACTCCATTCAAGAGTAATTAATTGATATAAATTAAGAGTTTTTTGATGAGAGCCTGCAAATTCTAAACTGACCATGAATTATGACCCAGAGGAAGTGACTGGAGTCTCAGTGGCTAATTAACCAGGATGCGTTGTCTTAACTGGTCCCGAATAATTATGAGTTTATAAATGAAATGTGACAGCTGCTGAGGGCCTCACTTTGTGCACTTGGCGAATACTTAATTTCATCAAATCGTTTCACTTCTAAGAAACCGCAAACTTATTAAAACTAATAAGATCTTAATAAATGTCGCGGGAACAAAGGGAAGTTTGAGAAAATATTAACCTTTCGCCCGAACTCTTAAAGCGGGATTTTGAAACGAGTCTTGTGTTTTATTGTTACTAAGTTTACTAATGGAACATGGTTCTGGCTATTAATACCAACGAATTCCTTCGAGTCTGAGGTTTCAAATGACGCTTACTTCCCATTTTGAGGCGCACGAATTTCCGCACATGTCACCGCAAGTCAACGGTTATTATCATTTACCCAGGATGGCATTAAATCACTTTATTGTGACGCACGGCCGTTATAATAAGCTGGAGAGTTTGGAAGGCATGACTGCGAATTACAGAATTATTTTAAAAATAATTTTTGGGTGTTATCCTTTTAAAAAAATATTTTTCATCCAAAGGAATTTTCTAGTAAGTCCTTATGTAAATCAAAGCCACACCTGTCGTAACTGAAAGTGAGGCGTTGTTTAAATAAACGGTACCATATCTAAATTTTTCATCTTCTTGTAAATTTCGTCCTTTATCAGTCGTAAGAGTCGACGAATTAGGCAATTGGAGTGAATAATATTCGTATATCAATTCCGGGTATTTTCATTTCGACCTGTTTTCCGGAATATTTCAGATTGGGGCCGAAATTGTTTAGTCATAATTAAGAGTTATTTATGAATAGTTGAAGGATGATGCATTGCAACCTTGTGGAACTGAAAGTTTATTACGAAGGGGAAAGAAGCGTCTTTTAGGGATTTTTGAAGTGGTTTTACTTCCTTTTCAATTTAATCAGCACTTACGGAAGCAGCGGCGCCAACTTGAAACGATCTCAAAAGTCGACTCCGAAAGAAGTCGCCATTATCCTCGAAATGTTATTTTTTCCCAGGGAATGGTTATCCCTTTTAATTTTCATTACCGACCGACCGCCATCATGCTACCGTTATACAGAATTTGACAAATGACATTCTCGGGCCTTTTTCAGACATGACAAATGTTGCCACTTGCATTTGCTTTTACAGTTCGGGTTGGATTGTTTTTTTTTTTTCTATCAGATACATTTCGGGGGTGGCCGGATGGCACGGTTTTTAGTTATGTGCCTCCGAGAAGATCCAAAGGGTAACATAAACAGTGTTTAAAAATTTGCTTCCATAATGCACGCATCTCAACACTAATATTTATTCGGCATTTTAGTAAATACCCACCCGTAAAAATTAAATGGAGTGTAATGTCAGCAATAAATTACAATTTAATGCGAAAACTACCCTCCCATAAATGTTCGGGGAAATTGGGGATGAAATTCGGAAGAATTTTCTTATTCTAAAAAAAGCGGTGAAAATTCAAAGAGATTTTGAAAAGGCGGTGATTCAGGATTCGCTGTCGCTGCGGAGTAACAGTTGAATAAATACATGAGCATTACTCATCCATTGTTCGATCAGTTAATTTGAGCGTTTCCGAAATGGAGTGGGGAAGGGAAAAGAAATGAGGAGTCTTTCATTTAGGGGTGAGAAATAAATCAAATCAAGAGATTCCAATGGTGGTGAATTTAGAAGGGCTTTGGAAGTTTAATACGACGAAATAATTAATCGAATCCATTGATCAAGATTAACGATTGGAAGATTGTTGATGTTTGGCGACAGAAACGCACAACCGCTCGCGACAATGATTGAATTCCGAAAGATCATTTGTTATTGTGTCAGGATAAGTGACGCTCACGGTCCGGCTTCGGGGGGAGATAAAAATTAAATTGTAGCAATATCTGGGAATGGCCCGAAAGATAGCATCCAATTGCGGAAAGGGAGTCCATCAGATTAATATCATGTGGGAGAAGTTATTCCTTTTGAGTCAAAAATATACAGTATGAGGGAACAGTATGTCCGTGAAGTTTACTTAAAATTTATTCCTCAAACGTATATACTGAATTGAAAACTTATATTACTTCGACGAAAGATTATTGGCATTTTTATTCAAGGGTAATGCATAAAAATTTATCATCCCCCGCCATTTGTTAAAATGCCGAATGGATTGAGATGTTTCGTAGCTAACGACCAGTAAGGGATGACTCATTGTTTTCTACAGTTTTTCGGAAGGAAAAGCCATTTATGCAGAAGAAAAATTACAAATTTCAAATATGATTTATTGACTGATCGAAAAAAAACCATTTCACTTTTATCATCTGTTAGTGACCATGAAAGTTAGCCAATGAGAGCGAATTATAATAACCTCTGCAGCCGTTACAGACCGTAACGGTGTCGCTATAGAAGTCACATAATTGAGAAGTAAACAAGTTCTTTTTGTTGTGGTTCTTCCGCGAAGGAAAAGACATTACGATAACAAAGTTCTTCATGACAGCGTTATCACTTTCGCATATCCTCAGGATATATAATACTGCAATAAACGTCGGAAATTTTTAGTAATTTTTCCAAGTAGTTAACTTTTGCAGGATGCTTTATTTTTTAAAACGAAAGCCTTTTTGGAGAAATCCATTAAATTTACGACGAGAGAAAATCATTGCGGTTGAGTTAAAACGTGCACACCCTTATTAATTTTATGTCTCTCTGCGATGCCCAGTCTGTATTTCATGCAGGCAAAATAAACCGAGCATGGATTAATTGAATTCCACTAAGAAGGAATACTTTTCATTATTCTTTCACGATCACTTTTTGACTGAGTGTTTCTAAAGCATTGTTGAGAATCGTGAATATTTTCGAATTTGAGCTTTCACTGAGCAGTACACGTTTTGAGGTCAGTCGAGCACGAAGCCGTGTTTATTGCAAGGCGTGCGTCTATGAGCGAATAACAGGAATTCGACACAGTCCGATAAAGAACTCTTTAATTTTTAAAAAAGAATTCAATGAATACTTTTATGAGAAAATTCGTTCGTAAATGTATTTTCTTCCAAAGGGTTAATGCAATTTTTGCGTGTTTTTCAATGCAGGCAGAGGATGATGTGACAAAAACTGTTTCTCTTTCACTGTGTATTATATAATTACAATCGGAGGTTTTAGGTAATTAATATTGGGAGGGAAAATACACAACACAACGCTTGGATTATTGAACTTATCTTTATTCCTTTTGTAATATAAAATTAACGAGATTAAACAATTTAGTATTGTCGGTAATTGATGAAAATGAGTGGGTCACTTTTGATAATTACAATGCGACATGTCAAAATACTCACATCCGCCAATTTACGGGCGAGAAACATAATTAGGGGAGATGTATGTAACGCCGGGCGACGGCGAAGATGTCTCACATCGCTTCTTATCAACCAACCGACTGACCTAATTTAAATACAAAGGCGGAGATTTACTGCTGCTGCGGCGACTGTTGTGCCCTTCATTTAATGATTCGGAGTGGAAGAAAAGGTATTAAAAAGGGAAGAGGGAGAAAATAAAACTCTCAGGCACATAAAAAAGGGTACCCTGTCTGCCAGCACATATTTACAACATTGTTTATTGCATTTGAAATGTGCAAATCTTTGCACGTTATTAGTGCTCTCTGCCACCTGTAACCCGCGAGTAGTTACTTAACCGTGAGACTTTGGTTGTTAGTCGGCGTTAGCGGGAACATTAATGACTTTTCAGGAAAAACTCCCGTCTCGTTGGGTCAATAAACTTCCCAGCTGTGCCGTAAACCCATAAATTCATGAAGAGTTCATCAGTGAGAGAATTTCGGGCGAATTTCATAAAAATTAAGCACAATTAAACAAGGGGAGAGATCTCCGCCATGATTGGTGACGCATTACGTCAAAAAAATCTACTATGACGTAATCGAGGACGTTATATTTTCATTAAGGCCAATGGATGGAGTCTGCTAATGTCTTGTGTACATAAAACCGTTTTCAATCGTAGTTTTCTGCAAAAGTAGGAATAGCCGTAATAACTCGATATACTGTATTTTACAGACCTCCGATACAAATGTTAAATTGAATCAAGTTAGCAAGAGAAAATAATTGCGGAGTTTAAGTGAAACAGGGGAAACTCCGACAGAAAAAACGTAAATGTCAGAACATATTTAGAAAATTTTCACGATCCCGTTGTTCTTTCGCCCTTGCTCATCTTTATCTTATTTATTGCGCAACGTTGTTCTGTCTTTTATGGCTTTCCGACTTTTGTCGTTTAGGTTCACAAGTCTCGGTCGTGAACATTTATCAAAAAATTTCCGCGAAAATGACAGCCCGTAACGAAGGAAACATCCCCTTCGGATGGCGAAAGTAAATGGAGCTGACGGGAAAGCAGGAATTTGTTGGGTGCATAAACTGGGCGAACGCCTCCTTCCCTCGGAAAAGGAAACGAGGAAAGTGAGTCATCCCTTGAGATTTTCTGGACTCATCCAAAAGTCAGATCGCCTGTCAGTTTCTTTCAAAATTTTCCGCCATCAATCCCCTAAAGGGCGTTTCCTTTTTTTTTTTTTTAAATTAACTTTGGGGACCTTAAAATATCGGCGTGACTTTTGCACACATTGCGTAACAGTCGCCGGATTAGTAATGCGCTCAAGTTATGCATAATGCAGAGATATAAACTCGCTGAGAAATTCAAGTTCAGCAGCTTTGATTTACACTTGTTATTAAGATATAAAATTTGCGTGGATCTTATTTTTGATCCCGAAATGGGGGTACCACGTGAAATTTCGCAGTGCAAACATTTTAACCTGATCTAATTTTATTTTAATTTTTAACTTGTTGAAAGATTTCTGTCATTAACCCCGGACTGTATTAGAGTCCTTTGAAAATCTTCGTCTCAATGCTTTTTCAGGTGAATTTCATCTTAAAGATAGATTTTTTATGATTTCAATGTGACTCATTAAAGAGTTGAATTTTAGAACTCCGGAAATAACTGTCGTTTTTTTTTAAGAAAAAATTTCCTGATTTAGTTTTCGAAAACTGAGGATACCTGAAAGATTTTCTCCCGAAAAGACAAACGAAGTACCATTCTCGAGTGAGATAATCACCCAGTTTAAGCCAAATTGCACAAAGAGGGTACTGCCCACGTTGAGGTAATCGTTTTATGCGCAGTTTGCATGTGTTCTACGCCCTCAAAAGCCCGCCTGTGCAGTTATCTTCGGCTTCTGCTGGTCATTTCCGATTTTTCCCGCGTTTGAGGCGGCAGAGGCGTTTCGAGAACCTGCATCGAAACGTCGGCTCTTCCTACCTGTTGCAAAACCTTGAAATGTAAGAGCAAAGTGAATTTAACGTTCGCTCTTCAATTGGCTGAGCTCTCATGTAGGCCGAACAAGGTTGACTCGTTACCTCGGACTCCATTCAAACAACCAAGTTTGGAAATTCAACAATGCCCTCTCGGTTCGGCGTTGACACAGATTTTCGCCTTAAAAGGGGGGGTTCGAATATTTTCATCGAAAACTGCGATAGAGAGAGCTATCACCGCCTCAAATTGGCGCTGTTTCCATTTCATGATCGTGTATGGATAATATAGAAGAAAATGAGAAAGAGGAAAGCGTGGGTTGGCACAATATGACCGCCTTTGAATCTCAACAGTCGGTGGGGCTTTCCTCGTGAGTGTATTTATATTCCCCCAACTTAAAGCTTAATTTGGTTTTAAAGGTGAAATGCAGTTGCATTATTATTTACTTTAGTTTGAATCATATTCGCAGTATATCATTCATTTTTACAAAGAAATTGTAACTCAGTTTTCATTTTTATTTGAATTGATATCCACTCCACACTGAAGTATAAATCGAAGTTATAAAAAGTAGTTTCATACTTTTCCTTGAGATCTGAAATTATCAAATTACGTAATTTGTGTGTAAATAGAGCATCTCAGACTAGGCTTTGGACTTATTTGCTTTTTATAAACAAATACAGAACCCCCGATTCTAATAACAGCCGCGCTAACATTTACTTATATTATAACATTTTAATAAGTTTTGGTTAAGTTTACTCCGTTACTGATACAGTTTGTTACTTTCTTGTCGGTTTAGGAAAAAGAATGGCGGATCAAAGGCTTTCCTCAAAGAAAATTTACTTCCATTGATAGATTTATGTAATGAAGCAATTTTCATCTCGAAGTTGCAATAATTTGTTTGTGCGGAGGCAGATCGGTATTTAATTGATTCGGAAACGGGATTTGGACCGAAAAGATAGTTTTGGTGGTTTTCAGCTGCACACTCTGTGTGGGCAACCGATCGCGCCTACTTAATGTGAAATTGCCGGTCCTTCCTACTTATCATGTGACGTAGCTGTGTTTTTAGCACAGGATTTCTCTCCAACAACTGACTAGAATAAGTGGGCTTTTAAGGCAAACTATAAAGTTTCTCCCGTAGGAGGACAGTGCTGAGAGCCTCGAAGATCTTTACAAGAGAAGGAACAATGGGGGATGAGAAATTATTGGTTTTAGTTGAAAATTACTATAGAGTTGTTTGATTACACTGGGGGAAAATTTTCAGGTCACGTAATTCATTATATCGGCTGATTACAAACTAAGATTTATGTCATTAAATAGTATCTGTAATTATAAATTCAATTTACGTAAAAAATTAAAATTCTGGTGTCTGTGGAGTGTTAAAAGTAACATAATCAGAGGGTCTTGGAACAATTCCCGTGAGAACCAAAGCATACTGTCATGAAAGGATGTGTCTCCTCCGGGAATCGGGACATTTTGTCCATCCTCGGCATTCTGGAAATTTGAAATTTCACACCGATCGAATTAAATGAAAACTCTCCGAAAGTCAGTTTTGATTATGGTGTTACTTCCCCGCATTATCGAGCAATGACCTAACTCAATAAAAGGTGTGACTCAGCGTCCGTGATAATTGTTTCTCGTTCGGATACAACTTTTGGGCCATCGCTCTGACGTTTTCGAGGGCCGACACAAAAGATAATGAGACACCGATCACAGTTTTGGATTTCTTCTTGACAGGTGCTTCCCCCGATGACGGAAAGGTGCTTTTGTCCAGTTAAAACTATCTTCGCCTTCTCGAGACATGATGTTGTCCATGTGACGGTTCGAGAACTACAAATTAACGCCATATGTGGGCGATCTTTTTTTTTAATTTAAGTTTCCTTCGCGTTGGTATTATTATACCCAAAATATAAGGTTTTGATTGTAACCCCTTCCATGAAAAACAATGGCAGGTGAAAGACAAACAATGCTTTCGCAGTTTAAGTCAACAAAACAAATATAATTGTCATTGCTACCCTCCCCTTAAAAAGTGTTTAACCCTCAGAGCTGCTTTTGTTACTTTTTTACCCCAATATTTTACAAGAGTTTAACTCCCGCTTGTATTTTTTTTTCCTCCAAACAATCCCAATTTCTTTCCTTCTTAAGTGTTTGTATTGTTATAAATAGTATTCTTATTTACAGTAGCGCTCAATAGTATTTTGACAATACAAAATTTAATAGTTTCTTATTTTATTATGATTGTGTATTATTTAGTTGTAAATACTATTAGTAATGTATTTGTCATTAAAATAAAATATACAAATCATAACAATTCTTCTTAGTCTTCTGTCTATTATTAGTAGGTACTATTCTGTAATTCTACTGTTTTAAAGATAGTAACTCTTTGTTAATTATTTGATTTTTTTAATTATTTTGTTTGTAACTATTATTTAATTAATTTGCTTCTTAATTAATATTGTATTTATAAATGTGATAACCGTTGTAGTTTCTTAATTATTTTACTATACGATTTTATTATTTTATCGTTGTATTATTTAGTCATCAATACAATTAATAATACTGTATTTGTCGATCTAAAATGACAAAATATACAAAACATAATATTTTTCTTAGTCTTTTTCTTTAATACTCTTACTTATAATATTTACACTGTTACTTTTTAAAGATAATTACTGTATACTTTTTAAATAAATACTGGATATTTTAAAGATAAACTCTTTGTTTATTCTGTTATTTCAATAATATTAATGTGAGGATTGTTGTAAAGCACTTTAATGAAATTTCACTTTGTATTGGGTGGAAAAGGAAAAATTTTGTATTGTCAAAATACTTTTAAGCGCTACTGTATATATTTTATTATTTTGACTTTCATCTGCTCACGTTATGAACATCCTTTTGTAGAGTCACTCTTATATAATGAACAGTTGCATGTGGTTTTCAGAACTTTTCAAATAGAAGGGAGTTTTAATGAAGACAACAGAAAGCTCTCCCCGTAGGTGTAGTGTCAGAAATATCATGGAGTTCCCGCAGGTTTCCCCCAAAAACCCGTGAAATAAATATTCCCGTCTGGTGCTCCAGAGTCTCTGGTTAGTGTAAAGATTTGTTTTCTTCTCTCCCTTCGCATTCCCCCGTAGGATGAAAGGGAGCCGTTAAAACGGGAGTCGACCTCTCAAGGTGCGTTGAAACCGTACATCATCTTAAGATGGGGGGTCGGTCACACACATCCAGAACCAGTAAAGGATTGCTTCGTGGATGGTTGTTGAAACGGTAAACAAAGAAGCAAACAATTTGGAGATTTTATTTTGAGTTGAAATTCCCTCCGTTGAAAAAAACACGTGACTTCCGACCTACAGATAAACAAAGATGAAATTTCATCTGGGATGTTGGAAGATTGGACTTGACAATTTGCGTTTTTTCTTTCAACGTTCTGTGCCTTTACTGGGGCTTTCAGGATTTGGGAGAGTGTGTATTTGTGCCTCCCATGTGGTCGGAAAACGTCGTCTGGGGGAAATATTAAGAATATACGGGTATACCTTGATAGTATAGGGGTAAGGCCAAATGTCACTGCCTTCTGTAAAAGACCACAAACCGGAACTCGTGATCTCAGTGCCGACTTTATAACAGGAAACGGCCTGCAGCTAAAATTTCAAGAGCGAACAATTCACAAAAGAGTGAGAATAAGGATTCCTGTTATAATTATGAGAAGGAAGTCGTTTGTTTGACGTTTTACCGAAACTGTTCGAAACGTTTGCCGGTTAGAAAGCTTTTCGAAATGGAAAAAAAAACCGAAATACAAACGAACCGTGATTATTTCCGAGGGTCGCCTCGCAAAAGTCTTTCAACAGAAACTGCATTGTTTCCGTTAAAAGATTGACCGATGAGCAATGGTCGGAAACAGAGTTAATCCCGAAAGGGTTTTCCGACGTTGAAAGTGAAATGTCAGCAGTGATGTGTTATCTGAAGGATTTGACAAATCAATAAAGTCCAGTGATAGCTTCCGAACGAAGAATCATTTCAGAGCTGTAGTTTCTATGTAAACAAACGCATTCTTCGGCCTTGCGAGACAAAGGAAGGGAAAAATTCATTGAAAGCCTTAATTGAGGAGCAGATGCTCGACGTGAGTTCCGTTTTAATTCTCATTCATGGCCTCTACTTTGTTAATAATTACACAAGTAATTTTCTGATAAGTATTTACATTTAAATATTAACCAACAACTTATTCCGGTTGTGTATTGTTTTCAAAACCCTCAGTTCGGAAAAATTGCTCCTGAATTAATTTCTAATGCATAAAGAAAAATGGTTTACGTCTGAGAGAATAAATGCCACAGATTTCCCCTCAGCCGCATTTGGAGAAAAGGTCACGGACTGGTAGTTCCAATCTCTCCACGGCCTCCACTCGACATAATTAAAACGGAAACTCTTCTCTGTTTTTCAGACATTGCCATGGATTGGTCAGACCATGCCCTGTGGTGGCCGACTAAGAATATATGGCTGACCAGGACCCGGTCCACACTGGACCAGTACGGAGTTCAAGCTGACGCCCTGCTGCACTTCACCCCCATGCACAAATGTCTCAGGGTGCAATTACCCGACCTCAGGTATCTCGACTGCAGGGTAGACTTTTCGATTAAGACGTTCAACGCCGTCATCAACTTATGCAAAGAATTAGGTAAGAGAATCTGGTCCTTTGCTCTTAACACCGGAATAATTCTTTTTTCAACCCTTTCAGGCATTAGGCATCCGGAAGAGCTGTCTTTCTGTAAACCATTAGAACCGTACCATCTCAAATACAGTTTGAAGGAGTTAAACAACAAAAGAAAAAACAACGAGAATCTGCACAATGGCCAAATACCCAGCGACACGAATACCTTCATAGCGACAGAGGCCCACAACGGTTCCAATGGGTCCTTAGACAGGAGTTCGCCCTATTGTGCCCCGGTAACCCCAAACAGACACAACTCAACACCGTTGGGGACTCCGACGAATGTGAGCACAGTTTCCGGAACAACATGCGGGACACGTACTGTCAAGGAGATTACAACTGTTACGTCTATTTCAGGCTAACAGCACTTGGAGGCGCAATCAATCCCCTGTGTTTTCCGATACGCTTAATGGAACTCTGTCTTCACAATCGATTCTTCCGGACAGTTTCGACGGGAGTATAGAATCGTCTTTGGCCATCAGCCCGGCTACACCCAGTCAGGAGGCCAGGATGAAACTCCTGCGACCGAAATCTCTGGTAGAGAGAGCCAGGATGAACGTCGCGTGAGTGTTATAATTATTGACTGGCAGAAGTGTGAATTGTTTCGATGAAATAATTTTTTAATTACAGTTGGCTCGACTCATCTCTCTCCATCATGGAACAGGGAGTCCGGGAATTCGACACTTTGAATCTAAGATTTAAATTCTACGCATTTTACGATCTTAACCCCAAATACGACGCCGTTAGGATTAATCAGCTTTACGAGCAAGCCAAATGGCAACTTCTCAACGAAGAGATAGACTGTACGGAAGAAGAAGTCCTCATGTTCGCGGCCTTGCAAGTGAGTCATCGCCGAATCGTCCCGCCCCGTTCGTTCTTCCCTCAGAAAGTCACCCCCGGTTTCACTCCCTCAGGTGCAGATTAACATCCAGGCCGGCATCCCTCAACCCAAAATGGAAATCAGCAACAACATCGCCGATGATGACATCGATGCTGCCCTCACGGATTTGCAAGTCACATTGGAGGGCACTAATGTTACGAACGGTTGCAATGACATCACCCAAGTTCCAAAGTTGTATGACTACTTGAGGTTTCTTAAGTGAGTATTATGCGCCAATACAAATCCTACTAAAATAAATCTGTTCAAGAAATTCTGTTTGTATGTGCTTCGTTTTCTATTACCTATTAAAGATATTTCTGTGTATTCTATTACTATACAGAGATACAGAGATTTTCTATTACTGTAAAACATAGATTTCTGTATTATCGCTCTTTTCTTCCTCGAAAGCTCTTTTTAAATTGTATGTGTATGTGTGTGTGTACCATTTTCTATTTCCGATATTTCTGTATTACTATACAGAGATACAGAGATTTTACATAACCTATACAGAGATTTTCTATTACTGTAAAACAGAGATTTCTGTATTATTGCTTTTTTTTCCTCTAGAGCTCATTTCAAATTAGACATCATACTCATACTAAAATATAAATCTGTTAAAGGGAATTTGTATGCGTTTGTATGTGCACTGTTTTCTGTTTCGTAACATCTAAAGAACCACTGAACCAATTTCGACTGGAATTTCCCAAAGAATTATCAGCCCTATGTATCATTTTTCCAAAATAAGCAATGGAAAACCTGTTTAGGTTTAGATAACTTTACGAATTCCTTTCTGGTGTTAAAGGGTTGACTTTGAGTACAGTGGGCAAAATATGCAAGGGTCTAACATTTCTAATAACCGGATGCTTTCACTGCACTTCCTTATAATATACAGTGATTAATTATAAATTATATAAGTCCAGTTTTAATATACAATGGGGGAAAATTAATAATAAAATTATGTATCCGATTAAAAGAAATTAAAAGCTAAATATGAGTGCAGTCAAGGGTCACTATCCTTAATCCACTTGAACTGATTTAAACGGACTACTGAATTGATAATTTCAGTAATAAAAATACTAAAGAGATAAAAAACGCAAATAATTTATGAGGGCAGTTGTTTTGAATTGGAATTTTTTGTGAGGTTCGTTTCCTTTATGGAAAAATAGTAGTGAAGTTACCAATTAAACGATACTGACATCGATACGTTTGTATTTCAGGCCGAAGCGATTCACTCTGAAACAGTTCAAAAAGTACTGGTTCACCTGTCGCGACCTCAAACTCACCCTGTATAAGTCACAGGAAGACGCGGAGGCCGGAGGCGAACCCATCCACATCATCAACCTGAGGGGTTGCGAAGTCACCCCCGAAGTGAACATAGCCCAGGGGAAATTCGCGATCAAGCTGGAAGTCGCCAGCCCGGACGGAATGACCGAAATGTGGATACGCTGCGACAGCGAAGAACAGTACGCCAAATGGATGGCCGCCTGCCGATTGGGGGCCAAAGGCCGATCGCTGGCGGACAGTTCTTACGAGTCAGAAGTGAAGAACATAGAAGCCTTCCTGAAAATGCAGCACCCCGCCCCCTCCCCCGCCATCAGCCCCAACGCCTTGGACATCGACCCCACTGTTTATGTCCCTCCGAGATTCCTCAAAAAGTTCAAGGGCAAAGTAAGAACTTTTTCAATTAATTCCATGATTAATTTCCAATTCAAAACTTATTAAAATTTGGCAAAATTGATGTTTTTGTATTTTCTTTATTGACAGCTGATTCAGAGAATTTTGGAGGCTCACGCCAACGTGAAAGATTTAAACCTAATGGAGGCCAAAATGAATTACATCAAAGCCTGGCAATCGCTACCTGAATTCGGAATATCTCTGTTCGTAATCAATTTCATGGGTCACAAAAAGGAGGAACTTTTGGGCGTCGCCTCCAATAGAATCATGAGGATGGATCTCAATGGAGACCATCTAAAAACATGGAGATATAATTCACTAATTGTGAGTGCACCGATAGATTTTGCTGATTTAAAATCAATGAAACAAAATTAATTTCTGAATTTTATTTAAGGCATGGAACGTGAACTGGGAAGTGAAGCACATGATGATCCAACACGAAGAAGGCAACATAATTTTCAGCTGTCTCTCTGCCGATTGTAAGGTCATTCACGAATTCATCGGAGGTTACATATTCTTATCGACGAGATCGAAGGAAGCGAATCAGACTCTCAACGAGGAATTATTCCATAAGCTGACGGGTGGATGGGTCTAAGAGACACCTTTTTTCTCGGAGATGATTTTATTTAGAATAACATCCGCCCCGATCACTTTGAAAAAGGAAATATCTGCAGATTTAATTTGCATAAATTCTCGTTCTTCCCACCACGTCCCTCCTACAAAGAAACTACTCCTGCAGTTGATTAGTTTCTTTATTCGACTGCTCTATTTTTAATAATTGCCTCATATTTTCCGACTGTAAATCCTCTTCTTTTAAGTGTGGACTGAAACTCTTCAACAATTGTTTGGTTATTGAAAAGACTGTTACGGCAAACATTTTCAGCCTTTTCTTTGACACTTAATAAAGGTCTGAGCTTTCGAAAAATTACAAAGAATCTCAGAAAAAATAAAGTACCTTCCCATAGTTTCTCATTTTCTGGGATGCGAAGTCATAAATAGAGAGTCTTCTGCACAACACCAATGACGGTTGTCTGCTCTAAAGCTCAAATCTAAATACTTAAAGTTTAGAACTGTACTTAATCTGCAGTGTTTCTAAAACCTCCGAAAGCTGGGAAAATGAGAAGCTTGTGTTTTGTAAAATTCTTATTAATTTACATTAGATTTAACTAAGCATAAATATTTATATATATAAATGTATGTATATATTTATACATAAACGTTTGCCAATTCGCAGTCGTGCCTGAAGTAAATCCGTGCCTATTATTATTTGAAACTTAAAATGGAAGAAAACAGAGGAGCTGAGTTACGATGCAGTTTTAACGCCAACAAATCTCAGCTACAATAAATGTTGGAAATTATCTGAAATTCAGAAAATGTTTTTGCTTTTGTTTGGGGCAGCCGTGATTTTGAACAAACATATCACAAAAAGAAAAATCAGCACAATTTCCCATTTCCTCTGCAAAGGATCCGATTGATTGCTTACTGTTTCCAACATGGAGTAGCTGATTATATTTTCGATGTGAAACAATACAGTATATAATCTGCATTTATGGAAACGCCAGCGACTCTATTCTGATAGTTTATTTTAATCGTTCAAAAATATTTTTGTATCTGTACATATTTAAAAAAAAAAAAAATTAAACATGTACATAAATTCAAAAGGAATTTCATAATAATCAAAATTTTTTTTTTTACTGATTGTATGTAACTGAGCTTTAAAGTATTCAACAGGAATAATAATTTTCCCACTATTTAACTTTTAACAAACTAAAATAGTGTACTTTTTTAAATTATTTACGCGATGGTGCTAAACTTGTTGGATCTTGCTGAATTTTTGTCAATCGCAAAGTTTAGCCACAATTTGTTGGCTTGGGATTTAACAATTCTAACTTATTTTAAATTAATAATTTAATTTTTGTTGGATTTCAAACCAAACTCAAATTGAATACAAACATAAGTGTGACTTAAAACGCCGGAAGCCGATTTTTGGAATTTTCCTCGAGCATCTTGAATAAATTGTATGAAATTCTTTTAGTTGCTTTTTGATTAGTATTTTGTTAATTAAAGAGTAGCTTTAGATTAGGAAACTTTTCGCGACAACTGTTTTTTGGTTTCGAGGGTTTCGCTGAGTGATTTTAAATATTTATTTAAAATTTTTAAATTAACAAACTCACTCCGTCGTTTTCAACTTGGTGAAACAATTGTCAATCATTTACTAAATAAACCTATTTTGTTATTTAGGATTGTTTCAGAGAAAATTTTATAGATTGTTATTAAATATAGTTGATTATACCAAAAATTTCAAGTTTTATTTTTTATTCGTGGATGACTCGGGTTTTAAGAAATCAGATCGGGTGAAACCTTACTGTTTTTTTGAAAGAAAAATTAGTTTGCCCTAATTTTCCAAGACTGAAGCAGCAAAGAAATTTACGACAGAGTTATAAGTTATGTTAAAATGCGCCATCTTGGATTTGCGGTCGGGCTAAGGGCGCCAAAATGTGAAGTTTAAAAATACAGTTACCGCCAGAACGACTTTGCCATTGTATATTATATTTATTCAAATACTATGCCTGTTCATAAATATCTGGTTTATCAATGTTTTCTGGGAAATTTAAATTTAAAATTTTTTCTCTTGTCGTAGACGCATTTAATTATGGACGAGGAAGCAAGGGCGCACGTGGAAGAAGTCTCTTCTCTGAGATCTTACTATTAAAAAATTAAAAATAAAATGATTAAAACCATAATTATTTAAATTTAAATCGTAATTTAAAAAAAATTTAAAAATAAACTGTCTCAGCTTCAACTGGTTCGGCTTCGATATATCGTAAGTAAATAGACGTTATTTCGATATATCGAATTCAGGTATTCGTCATGTTGCTTTGAATTTCTAAAGTCGTTTATTCGTTAAAAGTTTTTTGCAATTTTTTAAATAAAATGTTGTAACTCCAAGGCGGATATAAATAAATACGGTGTTTTTAAGTTTTTGATTTTTAATTATAATGTTAGTCAAAGGATTATCAAGAGTTTTTTCAAAAATTAACCTATGTCCTAACCCTAAGTCATATTTTAAAGTAAACTTATTGGGATATCGGAGCCGGTTTTATATTCATAGTATTTACGGTTCAGAAAATGTTGATCTGCAAAATCATAAATTGTTGAGATTCACTACAGATGACATTAAAGATGTCACTTTTAGGGAATACATCGAAAAAAATAATAATTTTAGAAGTTATGTATTTGAAGTTATGAATCTCAATTTTACAGTCGATGATAAGTATGAATCTCTGAAGTTATTGGTTAAATTAAAAGAAAATTCAGAAAACTCTGAACTCTGGAATGAAATGAATGAGTGCTTCAAGGAGGAAGTGAAAACTTTTGAGGTGGAAGATATTCTCAAAGCTGTGGCTTTGGCTTCAGACATCAAAATAAATGAGGATAGTCGGGAATTTTTAAACAAATTTATCACTTATTTTGATAAAGAATTAAAAAATAGAACATTGAGAATAGATGAAATTTTAGAGATTTTATTTGTACTGAGACATACATTGTTCATGGGAAAATCACTCAAATGTTTATGTTTTTATTGGAAATCATTAAGGTCATTTCAAAAGTTGAATAAATTTCAGCCTCTACAGGTTTGTGTTGATTTGTCTAAGTTGATAACATATCTGTATTAAAAGTCTTTTTTTTTTCATTTCAGGCAACTCATTTATATTATTACCTTGAGAATGTCAGTGACACAGCTAAGACTGATCATAAATATGCTCTATTCAAATACATAAAAGATATTTTGCCACAGTTGGAAATTGAACAAATTGCAATTATTTTAGCAGGACTGTTTAGAATAAAAATATTTAAAGTTGATCATCACTTCAATCAACAAATTATTGATAAAGTATTAGATAAAATTGATTCAGTAAAATCAATACATTTATTTTACATCTGTAAAGTAAGTGGTGTATTAATTCATTTTATGATAATCAGAAATTGTATTTTTCTTTAGGAAATCAACAGAATTAATTACCTTTTCAGTTTTTGCAAGGGTGTTCATCACATACTCATAAAAATGCAGTTTTGGACTTCCAAGAGAAATTAATTCCACATGTTTCTAAATTTAATGTTAAGTCTTTGACAAGTGCTTTGTACTCAAATTATCCATACTCTTTAAATTTATCTTTCTGGAATAATGTGGTAGAAAAGATTAAAACAGAGCAAAATGTGTTACCTTTTGTAGATATTGAAAGGTAATTTTTTGTTTGAAATGGGTTTTTTTATTTCAAATTTCATGTTTGTATCACTTTTGTCTAAATTTATAAAATGATTTGCATTTTAGGATGACAAATCTTACAACTATATTTAATGTTGAGAATAATGAAGAGTTTTTAAAAGTTGCAATTGAAGAAATTGAGAAAAGACAGGAATATGATAAATATTTTCCACATTTTGTTAGTTTTTGCAAGCATTTAACTGTACATAGAATTTATATAAACAAATTCCTGGATGTAGCTCTTTCAGTAGATTTTATTGAGAATATGCTCACAAGTAAGCATTTAAAATAATACTTTTATACCTGAAAAGTTTGCAATTATTAAATTAAAACCAATTTTTATAATTATTTTTTCAGGGTCATTTTCAAAAGAAATTATGGCATGGTCATTTTTAAACCACAGTTTGGAAATAGACAAACCAGAGTACAAATGCAAGTGCTTAAATGAAGCAATTGAGAAAAAAATTTCAAAAGTAAGATAATGAAAATCTTTGATTGTGCACAGAAACTAATTAATAATATTCGTATAATTGATTTTCAGAAAATTTTTTCCTTCAGAATGATAGGAAACAATGTTTTAAGTCCACCCAGACTCAAATATAGATTATACAGAAGTTTAAGGATGACCTTTGGAGACTCAGCAGTCACTCTAACATACTGCCTTCCTCATTTAGAGAAAGGAATAGTTATGAGATTTGATGAAAATTTAAATGCGACAGAGTTACCGCAGGATTTCCGGTTCGGATCTAAAAAGCTCGTCAAAGCACCATCGGATAACCACTTTTGGGTTGTCATTTACACATCTAATATTCCAGCAGAAGGGCTCAGTCCTCTTCAGGAAACATATATAAGGCATTTAACTGCCTTTGGGTACAGACCAATTTTGGTATGTGTGCTGAACTCAGTTCAGTTAAAGTATTTTGATCATAATGGGATTGAACATAAATTATGTCACAATCAGAAAATAAATGGAAAATATCTGAAAATAACTTTAAAAATGAAAGAAATTAGAATGTATTTTCAGCTAATTTACTCCCTTTTATGAGTTGCAGTCATCCAAACTGATTTTCAGTTACAGTAAATCCATTTTACAGTGGGGGAAATAAAGAAGTAAACCTTTTTAATAGAGACTGACTTTCTCAGTAAAATGTTTACTAAATATTGAATTATTTGGTTCCTAAAAAAGCAGAAATGAAAATTTAATTCAATTCTTGTTCTTTTACAGGTGGAGAGTGGGGAGCTTTATCATAATGAAAAATTGGGAATTAAAGTAATGGACAAATACATTGAAGATGTGATACAAAAGGCTTTGAAAAAGATGCAGCAGGAACAATAAAAGCCTGAGTGTGAAATTGAAAGTTTCAGCATTAATACAAAATTTACTTGTAGTCAAAACTCAATAGAAAATTATATTCACCATCTGAAATTGATTTGTTATTTGATTTAAACTTTAAATTAAAATGCAATTTAATTGTAAATGATTGATTATAGCATTAGTTATAATAATAACAGATACAATAAATATAATAATTTAAGATAAAGAATGTAAATAATTATAAATTAATATAATAACACCATAAACCTCAATAAATATAATATAATAACACTGTAAATCTTTATCATCAGCAGCAAATTTTTGTATTTGTTCAGCTCCAAAGCAGGAAAAAGGTAAGAAATGGGGTATTTGTAATAAAATCAAGTGAAATGATAATACACAAATGAGAAAAATAAAAATGTGCCTTTATTACTGATGATAGAGTAGTGCTCAAAAGTATTTTGACAATACCAAATATTTCCTTTTCCACCCAATACAATGTGAAACTTCATTAAAATGCTTTACAGCAGTCCTCATATTTATATTAATTTAATATTAAGTAACAGAAGAAACAAAGAGTTTGTCTACTAATAATAGAGAGTAAGATTATTAACTAACAGTATTAATAGAAAAAGCAGAAGACTAAAAAGAATGTTATGTTTTGTATATTTTATTTTAATGACAAATATATTACTAAATAGTATTTAAAATGAAATAATACACAACCATAATAAAATAATTAACTATGAAACTATTAAATTTTGTATTGTCAAAATATTTTTGAGTGCTACTGTATATGTATAATAAGATCCATAAAATAAGAAAGTGACAATAACAACTGAGATCATTTTCACTATAGTTTATGGGTTAAATCAATCAAAGTAATTTAACTACTAGCTAATTTTATTATATGTAGATTTTTTTATAATATCATGGTAGAACTCAAATACTTTTTTGCTAGCTTCTTTGCAGGTATTCAACACTTCCTCAAACTGTTGTGATGAAAATGTCCCAGAGGTGTCAGAAGCAACTATGTTTTTATTAATTCCATCAAACACCAAAATGAAAGTTGCTTTGCTCTCCTGAAATAAATACCATTATTATAATAACTCAGTTATTAATTAATGTTTTAATTAAATTAAGACAAATTAGTTACTTTTAACTGCACTAAATTGGGGTCTAAAATGATTTCATTCTGATTATTAATCATACAACTGATGGCTGCTACCAAAAACTTTAATGGAATCCCAGCATTGACAAGAGCTAAACAAGCAGAATTAATGGAACAGGCCAATAGCTGAAATGAGAAAAATGTTCATAAATCTAAAACCTATTTAATCAGCACATGCACTAGTTTCTAAACTTTTCCTGTTAACTGATAATTCAGAGCAAATTCTAGTCAATTCTAGGAAAAGTTTACTTCCATATTAAAAAGGCTTACACCCCCAGAATCCTGCATCTCCTGCACAATAATTGATATACTGGTCCTTGGATGTTGAGTGGAAAGAATAGCAGTTTTGAAAACATTTGTTAATGTTGCCTCTTTTAATTTATCAGATATACCTGAAAGCACAGACATTTACTCAAATAAAAATGAATGATGACTTGAATAATGCTTTTCTTTATAACCCACTTGGAAGACCTATCCTTGGCTTGTACATAACTTCGATTGTCGCACTCTCAATTAATAATTTTTGTGGTTTAACTTCAATGGGTCCATACACCGCTGAGAGAGTTACGGTCTCACCTAAAAAATCATTCAATCTTTTATGTATTCGGTTATAACGAATGATTCAGTGTTGTTATAATATTCATACCCAAAGTAAATAAGGCTGAGCCATCGGGTCTCGAAAGAGGATTCAATTCACAATTCATTCTTCTGATTTCAATGCAATTCATTTTATATTTTTTTAAAAATACAGTGAGGTGCTCTTAATTAAAACTTAATTATTTTAAAAAATAAGGAAAATTTAAATTTCATCTGCTGAAACTATTTGAATCATAGACATTTCAAATGCTACAAAAATAAATAAAAATGCACTCTGAGTAATTCTTCGAACCAAAGTTCAGAAGTTAAATAATTTCCCGGGGATTTTCATGTGTCCTCATGGCAAACTGCTGTAAACTGTCGAAAGGTGTTTCGCTATTTTGAAATTGTCGCCAAAAATCAGACAAAACGGTCGCAAGGTCGTTTAAATAATTCTGTTAGTAAACAAGATAGTATTTTTCTTGCTTTAGAACTACAGTTAAAATTTAATTTTTGAGTCTTTTCACTGTAGTTACGTTTTTAGAATAATTAAGCTTATTAACTATTATTTAAGATTCGTTATAAGTTGTTTTTATGTTAAGATAAATTAATATTTGAATGGTTTGAAAGATAAACAAAATTTTTATTTTTTAATATCGCACTGTTTTGTGTGATCACTCTGCTTTGAGTCGATTTTGGTAAGCTAATTTTATTAAATAAAATAAAAAATTAATTAATTGTTTAAAATTAAAAAGTTTCGGGATGGTCGTTACCGTATGAAAAATTTTTTGCGTTTTGGCGCCAAATTATTTTCGCAAACACAAAAGTGTAAAAACGCAAATTTAAAGTTTTAAATTTAAAATCTAATGAGTTTTAGTCTTTAAAATAATAAGTAATGATAGTAAATATTAAATTCACATCTTGATATTGATTCTTTGAATGTAAAAATTGTGCAGACAAGAATTTATTAATTTTTTATTTCAGAAAAAAGAGTACACATTTCATTAATAATCGTTTTAGTTTATCATTGAACCAAAAATGGATAAAAAAAATAAATCAAAATGCCAGAAAGATGACACATCTGCAGGAGGTGAAAGTGCAGCAAGCACTGATTTGGAGACACCTTTCATTCCACAATTTCCCGGAATTCCTGGAGAAGAAGGCATACCATGCATTGAGAATGACTTCAGCAGAGCCAAAGCTTATTTAATGAGACAATGCTTAAACAGTGGGGATAATCTGTGAGTGAAATTATAAAAACTCAATGAAATAAGATTTTCAAATTAAATTTACCACAACTCATTATCTTAATCAATTAAATCACCTGTAAATTTATCGGAATTTAATCAATATAAATGTGATTGCTGATAACTGATTTTTCAATGGTTAATCATTTACAAAATGGTTACCACAAATTATGTACCTGGTTTCAGGTGGGATCATTTAAATGAAGTCCTTGAGAAAATTTTAGTTGAACGTCCAAAGGATATTGGGTGTACTTTTGAAGAATTCAGTTATAAAGTCAGAAAGTGTAGATTTAGATCCAAAACAGATCACCTTCTTGATGTATTTGTTCCTCCAAGACATTATTCACTGGCTCAAAGACTTTTACAATTGTTACAAGTATAATTCACTCTTTTTGATTTTCATTGTTTATTTTCTCTATGATAAAAAATTTTTGTTTTTCAGCCCAGTGATGAGGATAATGCACCGGATAAATCAGAAGCTGATGAGGAAGAAAACAGAGTGGAACCTGATTTAATAGAAACATTTTATTATTTTGAGCAAGGAGGGATTGCTTTGCCAAGAGAGGAAGTCTTCTGCATTGGTGTGCATTTAAAAAAACTTGTAACACACCATTCAGTTGAAAAATACCGGTAAGGGATGAGTGAATCAGAGCTGCTCACTTCAAGCAGTTCTTTTCTTCTCTAACTGCTCACTATTTTTTTCATCCCTGTTACTTAGATTTTGGGGTAAAATTCTGGGTACAAGAAGTAATTATTATATTGCTGAAACTGAATTAAATGAAGAAGAAACTGCAAGAATTAATGCGGTATGTCCATCGAAAGCAGTTTTATTGCTCATACATTCATTCTTTAGTTCAGATTATCTGTTTGGATAAACACAAAATCATAAATTATATTAAACACTGTATTTTAATTGGTGTCCGTCTCATTTAGACTGATTCAGCAAAGTGTTTCAGGAGAGGGAAGAAGAAGAGGAAAGACTTAAGATAGAGAAACAAGAACAAGAAGCAGCTGAAGAGGAAGAATTACGCATGAAAAGAGAAGCCCTAATCGAAGAAGCCAAAGAAAAAGAGAGCAAATTGGCGGCGGAAAGAAGCGAAGCCAAATATTCAGAAATGCTTAAAGAAGCAAAAGCAAAAGGTTTGACTGAAATGCCGGAGAGAGAAGAACTCCCTCCATGGCCTCCCCTTCCGCCTTTTCCCGTTCCTCCCGTTAAAAAAACCATCATTTCCCCTGGGGAACCCACCGGTACTGGAGTGAACAAAAAGGTAGACCACCAAATGGTGACTCATTTTGAATACCCTTTTAAATTTCCTGTATTTCCAGGTTTATTTTGTCTGTCGACAACCCGGAGAAGACTGGATTCAACTGCCCGATGTCACTCCTGAGCAGATTGTAGCAGCCAGGAAGATTAAACGAGCTTTCACAGGCAATCTTGAATCTGAGGTTAATTCAACTGTTTAAATAGTTTTTATCTATGAAAATACAAAGTAATGCGATTTTGTTTTAGATGAAAACTTTCCCCTCTTTCCCTGGTAAAGAAAAAAATTTTTTAAGAGCTCAAATCGCACGGATTTCTGCTGGAACACAGATATCGCCTTTGGGTTATTACACCTTTAATGAAGAAGAAGAGGAAGAAGAGGAAGCAGAACCTCTTACTGAAGGTAAAGTTGACGACTAAGACTCTCATAACTCTGTGCTTACGGGTTGAGAAATTTTATTAAATGTTATTCTTGTCTCCAAGGCAGAGCGAATTATGTGGTGAACCCGGATTTCGAGCCTGTTGCTATCCGGGACCTGATTGACTCCAGCATGGCGTTTTGGGTTCATCACACTCATTATATATTAGAACAGGGTAGAACAACTTGGTGGAGTCCGTCAGCAAAAGACGAGGTACGGGTGTGGGTTTTAAGGAAATTGTTGATACAGTTGCGCTCAAAAGTATTTTGACAATACAAAATTAGTTAGTTATTTTAGTTGTGTATTATTTAGTTGTAAATACTATTAATAATATATTTGACGTTTATTAAGAAAACAAAATGTTCAAAACATAATATTTTTATTGGTCTTCTACTTTTTCTGTAATACTCTTACTTAGTTGTATTATTAATAGATAAACTCTTTGTTTCTTCTGTTATTTATTAATATTATATTTATAAATATGTGGACTGTTGTAAAGCATTTTAATAAAATTTCACTTTGTAAGTAACTCGGGTGGAAAATGTGAAATTTTGTATTGTCAAAACACTTTTGAGCGCTATTGTAACAGTTAAATTGCAAAATTTTCCATGTTTTCACTAAATAAGTATTCCTGATAATGTTAAAATGATTTTTGAGGCTGGCGAAGACGAAGGAGAAGCCGAAGAAGAAGAGGACGGCACAAAAGAAGTAGGGCCTGCTTTGCTCACGCCTTTGTCTGAAGATTCCGCCATGGATGCCATTGTGCCTTGGAGCGTTCGAAAAACGTCAACTTTATATCCGGAGCATTCCATCGCCATTGTGCGCTCTAATTTATGGCCTGGTGCCTATGCCTACGCGGCTGAAAAGTATTTTTCAAGTCTTTGAATGAAGGCTTTTGTGGTGAGAAACACTCAAACCAACTCGATTGATTTTTCAGGAAGTTTGACAATATATACATAGGATTCGGACACAAATATTCGGCCAGCAATCACAGTCCGGCACCGATGCAAGGAATTCAAGACGAGTATCCACTCGGGCCTGAAATAATGGAAATCATGGACCCGACACCGGAAGAAGAAGAAGAGTGGAGGTTGGCTCACGAAGTGAAGCAGGAAGAATTGGGAGAAGAAGAGGAAGAAGAAGACATGGACGCCGACGGAGACGATGAAGACGAATAAGACCAAAACTTTCTTTACATTTAACAATACAGACAATTTCCAATTTAAACTGTCCGAAATTTCATTCTCCGAACATCACTGCTTAAAAAAACCTTTTCCTCATAACAACCATAAAATTCTTATTCGTCACTGAAAGTCGAGCAAAACTTATTTCAGCTCCCAACTTGATTTCGAGTCTTGATTGGTTGCCATTGAACGAGAACGGTTTCGAAAGAATTCTCAGGTGAAATGGTTTTGCTGTGAATGCAGTCTCTGATGACAAAAACTATATTTGGCAGAGCGTCACGAATCAATTACTTGAACGGGTGTGAAATGGAATATTTACAATGAAACATAGTAGACAATGCGGAGGTCTTCTGAACGGTAGAAAGGAGGCAACAAACAAGTAGCCTAATTTAGATCATTCATTCCCCTTTGTTGTTCACGTTGAGGGCAAAATGCGTGGAGTGATCTATAGAATTACTGCTTTTCGACAAATATCACACAGATGAACATTTAAAACACCTTTAAAAATTTATGCGGAAGAAATATGGAGAATAATTTAAATAACGTTCTTTCACCTGCTGAGTTTCCCTTTTATTAATTTCCATTACATTATCATTGTATTTTAACTCTCCGGTTTTTTAATTAATATTTCTTATGATTATACTCTTTATCAGGCGGGTAATTATTCTAATTTTTAGTTTTCTTCGATGGTCTGTGAGATGCAAAAACAATACTCTGTGGTTGAAAGTCTCTTCCTGCGAATGTCATTTCAGCTTCCTGTTTTGAAGACGTCTATGGTTTGCAAAACTCAATCGCGAAAACCGTTAAATTGCCGAGAAAGAGAAATGATCTTTCATTTAATTTTCGTTCGAATGCGTGCAGTAACTTAATTCTCCGAAGACAGTTATGTTCTCGAAGACATTTTAATTTAACGCATGCAACGTCATCTGCCTCTGCAACAGACGTGTCCGAAGTCTGAGACACGAGACCGTGACATCAATTCCGAGTGACAAGTTAAATTTAAAGCCCGATGGCGAAAAAGTAATAAAAAAGTAAGAGATTATCATTCAGTCAAGGATCATTAGAATCGGAGATGATAACAATAAGTAATTCCTGATTAACACTATTTACAAATAATTGACAATTCACCACAATTTTAATGTGAAAGATTCTAATTTATGGCTCTTTTTTTGATTTGCTCGATGGGATTTTATTCCGATGACAGTAACCGACTATTTTCGATTCTTTTTTTTTTTTTTAGAAGAAAAGGGGGGGATTAATGAAAGAAGATAAACGAGCCACAAACCATATTAATTACGGTTCTGATCAAGGCAGTAATGGGTGTGACCATTGCCGCCATTAATCTTTTTTTTAGCCACAAGTTATTCCTCCATTAATTGATGCTCATTTTTTGGAGTTGGCGAACCAACTCAAAATTTTTGGGGTTCTTTTGGTGTTTTTTTAATTGTTTTTTTGTAAATTTGAAAAATAGATTATTTCCGGATGAGTCGGACATGGATACTTCAAAAACTAACACAAATGATGACCGAAGGATGGAACAGTGGGTAATCTGTCAAACAACAATTAATCTTTTGGTTCTTTTCAATTTGAGATGATATAGGTCATGTCCCATTCCCAAAAGCAAATGCTTTCCCGAACTAAAGCAGTCTTTGTGTCTTTTCAGAAAGAATTTTCCGCTGTTGTGCTCTGATAAATGGTTTGCAAGACGTTTATGACCAAAAACAGATTGATTTAATAACAAAACATAAATGCCAGGAATGAGTAGAAGGTGTTTTTAAGGGCGAAACGCCGTGCAGTCTAAAAAATAGATCAAATAAAATAGTGGCAATAAAAGAAGGAAACCCCACCGCCGATTGGTTGTTTAGACGAGAGCCATTAAATGGACGCTTTGATGCGGCCATCGATCAAACGCAACTTATCGCCATTTTATCTGTTTAAAAAAATCGTTTGGAAATTTTAATGAGGGGTCTCCTCGGCCGAAACAGAAGGAGCAAATGATTTCGTTGCTCCACTACCGGTAAATCGGGGGAAAAGTTGTTCCGGAGGAGGTAATAACAGTCATTTTCTTCCAGTCTGTGGACAGAATAATTGCCTAAATATAGGAGCAGCTAAATGATGGGTGTGTTTTGTAAATGGAACGAGTAATTTCGTGTGATTCATTTTTTCAAGACTTACACGTTCATTGGAGGCTTCCAGCGATGCTCTGGATGAGGAGACGCAACCCTAATTTCAAAATGGTTCCTCGAAAATATTGGATAAAGCTTCTCATATTGACGTGTGACGGAAAGAAATACTCAAAGTATTCGTATATTCTTTGAAATCCTATCCAGAATGCTTCTGTCAACGTCTGATCATAATTTAAACCCTTTCGGTCTAAAAAACTATTGACCGATATTCAAAGATTTGCTGACAATTCTTTCAGTTTTGGTTTTAGAAAGAATTGACGCGCCTAAAAACCCAGTCTGGAAATCAATAGCGAGTTGAGAAAGACCATTTAAAATATCTTTAAATCTTGATTGAAGCCTCCACCTCGATTGTGTTGGACTCCTCCAACGAAAGTAATTTTCTGGAAGTTAATTATAAACTTGAGATTGACCATTGGTTGGGCGGTGCAACGAATTCCCTCCATGAATGAATGCCGGTCCATGTGGGAAACTTATCAGTCATGTCGTTAGAAACCCACACCCGAATCCACCCTCTCGGGGGTTTTATAATGAGTGCTTTTCCCAGGGAAAGGAAAACCTTCTCAGTTTCCCGGTTGGAATTGCATTTCGGAGATGCACGCGAAAAAGACATGTGATCGCACTCGCATTTATGATTTTGTCATCGACCGTATAATTACGGAACTCAATTATTGTTCACTGAGATTTTGCTCTCTCTGAACTCCCTTACTAAGTCGTGCTTATTTTAAAAAAAAGTTGAGGGTTTATGGATGAGTATATGGATAGTATAAACAGGTATAATAACAATGGAAAGTATTTTGACAATACAATATTTTTTCTTTTCAACCCTTAAGAGTTACTTACAAAGTGAAATTTCATTAAAATGCTTTACAACATTTATAAATATAATTTTAATTAAATAACAGAAGAAACAAAGAGTTTATCTTTAGAATTATACAATAGTAAAGTATACAATAGAACATTAATTATACAGTTTTATTATTTTATTAATTTATTACACATACAAATTTATATTAGAACATTATACAATAATAGTATACAATAGAACTTAGTAACAATATTAAAGAAAAGGCAGAAGAAAAGAAGGAGAATATTATATTTTGTATATTTTGTTATTTTAATACGACAAATATATTATTAATAGTATTGATGATTAAATAGTACATAATAAAATCTTGAAGTAAAATAATTAACTGAGAAACTATTAAATTTTGTATTGTCAAAATACTTTCGGACGCTACTGTATATAAAGATACTGTATATATAAATAGTATAAAGCGAAATTTTTGTGGGTTTTTTGTGAGTTTTTGAGGGACTATTTGCTTCAGATTTCCATTATTCTGCACAAATATCTGTTTAAAATAGTAACATTTCAGTTTTCTACCCCTAAAGAACCGACTTTTAATTAAAAAATGGCTTTCCGAAGAACACCCCGACTAAAACTACCCCTAAGAATGCGGAAAGGTGGACCCAAACGTTTCTGAAAACGATTTAAAATCCCCTCGCAGTTCGGTTTCCACCCTTACGGATGAACGATTATTAAAACCATCAAATATTTCCATCACGGTTTGTAATTATTATTAATATATATAAAAGAAAAGTTTTATAATTACCGGTACAAGAACATCTCGTTCGGTATCACCGGAAGGCATCCTAAATAGAATCTCCCTTTCTGTCATTCCCAAGGACGAGAACTCATTATTTCCAAAGGTTTTTTCTCAACCGGGTTTCACGTGTCAATTTCTTTCTCCTGCAGCGAACAGGTACCGATTGGGGGCCATCTTGATTGCTGATCCGTTCGAAAGTGTTCGGTCTCTCCGGGTGCCATGATTCAATGATAATTAGGTGTTTTAATAATGAAGTATCGGAATTAAAATACGAATTGGTTACTTAAGGAAATTATTTGCGAGCGGTAAAAAATAATTAAAATGTTTGTAGCTGTTAATTAAAAGCCTCATTCGGTGTTGGCATATTAACCTTCGGAACAGAGCTGTTTCTTTTTATTGCTCCTTACGAGTTAATAATTCTTGGGAACCACTTCTCGAATCGAATGCTTTTCACGGGAAAAATAATTTCTCTGTTAATAATATGGAGGGTTGAATTCGTCTTCTGTGTTGGCGTGAGTCACACCGAGAGAAACCTCGCATTCATTTCATGACTGAATTTGATTGAATTTCGACGAATGCCGAGGAAATGATCGAATGGGTGAGAACTTGCCAAGTGTTGGACTTGATTTGAACCAACCGGGCGGAAACATGAAACTGATTAAAATTTACGCTCAATAAAATTACCCAATTTATTTTGGAATTGAAGGGGTTTCTGCATGGTGGAGTTCTCAAGTGGACAACGACAACCTCGTTTTCTTTTTCTCCGATAGATGGCTCACCCGGTAGCCATTTCTCATCAATTCTATTGTTCTTTTAATAATCTTATTTATTTTATTATAATATTCTGATTAATTTTACTCTTCGGTCAATTATAGACTTGATTAAAACAACAAAGAGCTCACCTGAAAAAGGAAAAGTGATCTCGGAGTGGAAATTTCAGTGAATTTCTTCTATGCTTTGTCCTTTCTTTGTGTCATTGGTTTTCCCAAAGCATTTTAATTATTACATGTCGAATTCTCTTCTGCTTCCTTTTTTCACAGCCGGTACTTTATTGTTTTCGTATTGATCCTCTGAAAAGGATGATATGAGCACTAAGAGAGGTCCAGAGGGAACAGGAAGCTCATCTGGTGGGTGTGGATCCATTAAGACCCCCCCATGGCATTGGTTGAGACGTGAAAAGATAATATTGCTTTCAACAAATATCCGCATTCATTCATTTAAATATTACAGGAGAGAGGACTAGTGGGTGTGAGAGATATAAAACGTTTTCAAGTTCAAGGCCCAGAAAAGCTTAGTAACGGCAACGGACATTTCTATCAAAAATCTTAATTTATAGCGCTTTAAAAGTTTAGTCGTTCCCCACGTCAATTGCATAATGCATGACATTAAAAAAATGAAGGACAAAGTCCCCTTATGTCCAAAGGGCTTTCGATTTAGATAAAACCGAATCGAGCATTGAATCGTTGAAATTTAATCCTATCCTTCACTTGGAAACGGAAATTGTGTCCTGCAATCTAACTTCTCCCGCCCCCTTTTGCTCAGCCTTCCATTTCTCCTTCCTTTTCCGGTCAAGTTCATCTTATTTCAGGGGATTTTTTATTGCCATTACGGGGCAGAAGTAGTAAAAGGAAATGATTTGAGAAGATGAAGCACTTCCATGGTTTTGCATTATCGTAAACATATCTATTGACTTTTACGGCCGGGAATTACTCCTCGGGTCAAGCCTTCGGAGGAGAAGAAAGAGAAAATACGTGGTTGTCGTTGTTGTTGTTGTTGTTGTGGGATCGCTCGTAAAACGTGAAATTGAAACTCTGCTTTTCATAAAATTAGAAGCCACTTGTTGGATGGCCATATTCGGCTCCAGACCGCTTAATTTACCCATTTGGGAGACTTCGATGACCAACTTTAATTATTTTCTCTTCATTTATATACTGTATTTCCGCTCTTCTGTTTTCTCTCATTATAAAAACAACGGTTGAATGAATATTCGGCTGAAATTTAACTCCTTCGGTATTTAACCCGTTAAGGTTCGGTGCATTGAGAGTAGTGGCCTTTGTAGTTAGCGTATATATTCGTTGTATCCATTGAATAATTTTTCTAACGTCATTTCCATTTTATTTTAAGTTCCAAAGTCGAATTCGTATTCATTTTACTGTATTTGTGTATTTATGTTTAAGCACAGCAATGATAATGTATACACATTGAAGAGTAGACATAAAATGAAAGACACTTTGTTTTTACTTCGTAAAGAGTTGAATCATGCAATGATCTCTCTATTATCAGAAACAATATGTACGATTATTTCTGTACAAGAGAGTCAAGACACTACAAGGCACTACAAGCTACACTGTACAAGAGTTCAAGACGTATATATACGACATAACCACTTAAAGGGTTAAGGAATTAGTGTTGAAATAATTCTGAGGAACTAACATTCATATGTTTTCTAAATGAAGGGACCCTTTAAATAAGCATTCCAAGAGGAACACTTTGCGGGGGTTCCAAATGCCACAGAGTAGTATATGTCTAAGGCAAGTTTCAGCCGCGGCAAATCGACATCTTCGTGTTTCCTAAACAATGGAGAATGATTCATATCACAAGGCAATTAAGAATGCAAATTTAATGTGTACGAGTTTCCCATAATTCATTTCTCCGTTGAAAGTACAACGAATCAAAAAATAAAGCGAAATTCATAAATAAAAAACCGTTCGACTTGAGTAATCAAAATAAATCATTTTCATACTTAGAAAAACCAATAAATTAAAGTGTTTTTATTAAAAATGTGATTAGGTTTTCCCTTTCGACACTTTCCTGACAGACAAGTGTCGGAATTGCTTCCTAAATTCATACAGCCCGTGAGGGGTGAGAATTTCAACCCCCTGAACCACACCAGAATGATTCGTTCTTTTGGAAACTCCGCAATGAATATCAATCAGTGATCGATAACTTCGAAATAAAACTCTTCGCATTTTCGAGCAAAAAAAAAAAAAAACTAATTGAAGAGAGGAAATGACAGATTCGTTGAGAATAGTACAAACTGTTACACGTGGCACTAACCCTGATGCGGTTCCCGTTCCTTTTTTAGCGGTTGACGTTAATAAATTTTTCAGAAATATAATATTTGACGTTAAGGAGCCATGTACTCACATAATGTCTACAAAGTCTCCAAATGCCCATTTTTCATTTATTGCGGAGGAATTTCAAGGCTGTTTCCGTTCTTTCCCTCTCCTCCCCTTCTCACCATCCCTTAAAATTATAAATGGAGCTTTTCGAGTTCTCCAGCCAAAAATCAAAGAATGGTGGTGTTAATTAAGAGGGTGTTGCCAAAATTAACCTCTGCGGTTCCTTTGAGGAGCACTCCTTGCCGGAGAAAGGTAATTTCATCGTCGACAAAGGCACCCCAAACCGCCCCGAATGTCTGACTGCACAAAAGCCTGGAAAAGAACAAAACCCAGACGCGGGAAAATGTGTTTACAAATCCTTGAGGACTTTCCGAAATACAAAGGCGGCTCTGAAAGCGGTTGCGGGACGAATCCGTTCCTTTGCTCGGAAATCACTTGAGGGATGAACAAAACAAAAGAAAGTATTTTGCTATTGTAAATAAGAAGGGTAGACTTGTCTGTTGCAGTCGATAAATTAATTTCGGTGACGGTGGGCGTTAGTTGACATATCTCCGCGGGGATCCAGGGATTCCCCTTGTTATTTTCCAAAAACAATGCATCAGCAGGAGGGACAGGTGGCCACGGATTCAATTGAGGCAGCCAGCATCCTTCAGCTTCGCTTTCTTTAATATTTAAATCCAATCTCGGCCGGAGGGGGAGATTTTGGCTCCTTTTCCAAATGGAAGTCTCCTCGGAAGGTGAGGGACCCGCGAATGAGGCTTTTTACCAAACTTTTCTTTGGGAATTCATGAGTGGCAGACTGTTTTCACCCCTTCTATTCATTCTCCACCCTCGGATCAACTTTTAAACTAATTTGTGAACACATTCCGTAATTAGCGCAGTGTTAGTTAATGACTTACTCTCTCTCTCTGAGAATCAGTTTCAAATTAAGCGCTGAATGAGACGTATTCCCCCCCGAAAACTTGTTTGGCCGCGAGTATTTTGCTGCTGACAGAGCTTTCTCTCCTCTCTGCAATTTTGCCTGCAGCCCCGTCATCCCTTAAATCGGGGGAATTTTTCCCGCAATTAAATCCGGTATTTTCGGAAAGAATCCCCGCCGTTTCGCTATCTGAAAAACCAAAAACGCAATCAAGGATAAAAGAAAAAATGCTTTCGTTGGAGAAAAAAAAAAAATGAGAAAACTGTCTCATGTTCATCACGAGTTATGGGCAGAAGGGAGAGACGAAGCTCGTATATTACATCCCATAATCTCAACTCTTGGAGGTTTTTTAATTTTCCTTTTTCGCAAAAAAAAGAGGAAATTCGCCTCCCTTGTCCTTCAGAAAAGATGGGACTGCCAGCCACCACATTAATCCTTTTCTCCGCTTCGCAACCCTTTTTTGCGCGCTCCCCCTTCGACGTCTGTCCGGGAACCGATCGACGCTCTTCTTTTAAAACAATCCAGGATTTCCGCTACGAGAGCAGAAGAGGGAAAACTGTACCAAAACAATTTTCTCCCAACTCCAAAACAATTTTAATGAAATCGTCATAATGATAATCGTGCAAGTAGGAAATTAGTTTTGCGTGTTCGAAAAACTCATTCGACGTCTTATTATTGTTTCTTATAGCGGTTCAGAAAATGAAACGAAAAAGAAAAAAAGAATGACGAACCAATCACGAAAGAGAGAGAGAGAGAGAGAGGAGTCATCAAACCGGGACTTACCATCTTCCGATGAGTAATCTTTGTGTTTTTTCTTCAGAAATCGCTGACGGAGGGACGCATTCCTCTGTGTAACTAAAAGGATTAAAAATGGTAACATTTTTGAGTGTTTGAATGTCCCAATTTCACAGGGGACCGAAACCGCGACGGCCATGACGACATTATTTCTTCTTCTTTTCATTTGAAAGTTAAAATGATCATTTTTAGGTTCATTTAATATTCACGGCGTTCATTCTTCATTTTGACTTCGCCCGAAATGCAATTTTATAACTTTTATAACCTGTTTTCCAACTTTATATTTACAATAACGCTTTTCTTTTCTCCGCTATCTATCAAAAGCACCTGACAGTTCCACTTTTATAAAAGATTATTTGCATGGATGCACTGAGACTCAGAGGACGAAGAAAAAGGGGAGAAGACAGGAGAAAGGGGACTCCGAACTGGAGAGGGAGACTCCACTCCTTTCTTTCGTTGGAATATTTCAAAATTCCGATTTTCTTTTTTATGATTTCTTTTATTTTACACTTTCAAACTTTCTCTCCTCGAAAATTTATTCTTGACGTTTTATGTTATTTCCTTTAATTAAATTTCTTTTTCTTTGCAGGGGTTGGGGATGAAAGACAAAGGGAAATGTCACGGTGGAACCCCGCGCCGATGGCCGACGATTCTCAGCAGTCACGTGCGGACAATAACACCCAAATGGACCCCATTGTATCACATTTCTCACCGCCCTCTTGCACTACAACGAAAGGTAACAAAGTGTGGAATCCGTAAAAAGCTTTTCTTTTGGGACTTTTGTTTATGCGAATAAAGAGGGAATCATCCCTTCTGCGGTCCAAAATGGTGGCGACAGTCGCGTGAATGCGGACCAGTAATATCGGGCTCATTGTATCATTCCCCGAAATAAATCGGAAACGAGAGCTGTGAGCTCATAGCCAGGCCTACGATAACACGCTGGTCATGTTTTAACATGCAAATCGCTTTCGAATATCATTTAATGGAGGCGCGTGGCACTTGAAAGGTTCGCTGACATATTTAAATGTAACGTAATAAAATTATTCATACACGAAGTATATAATTTCAATAAATTCAGAATCGACGAAATGCTCGGGATTTTGCTGCGGGACACGTGCTCATCCTCGACAGACCGCTTTTCCTTTTGTTTTGTTGTTGCTTTTCCCCCCAAAAGAATCGCCGACTTGGGCTTTTTAAAACACCGCCTATAAAAAAAAAAATTTTCAAGGTTTGTTTCAACCGACTGGACTTGTTTCACCTGGTCGGGATGATCAAATTACTTCCAAACGTCGTGAACATGATCCCGTGAATTATTATAAAAACCAATCATTCGTGCACATGAATTATAGGCCCTCAAGCGCGTAATTTGTTGTTGGTCTGCTCGGTTAAAACTTTTTATATTCCACTCGAGCGAAGGGAAGAGATTCGGGACTCGAGGCCCGAGACCCCTAATTATATGCCTTGGTGCACTGACCAGCAGAAGAGATACCTGTTCCTTTTTAAGTGCAACACGTGGGGTGTTCCTGGAATGAACTCCAGCCTCGGTGAGCAGTCCCGATTCCATTCAGGTTCAGCAGTCTCTATCAGTTACATTTCGGACGAAGATTACAACACAAACGAGTGAGTGCGTATATCGCCACACTGCGATCGCATTTAGGAGATTCTTTGAGGTGGAAAGAAACGAGGGAAGCAAAATTAATGAAAAAAGGTCAATTTCGGTTGATATTCAGAGCGAGAGAGAAAATTGCGTCGAGCGAAATGAATTCGAGGAAATAACGGATTTAGCCGTTGGAAAGCCCATTACGGACATTGAGCACCTCCTGATGAGTCCCGGGAGATGCATCATGTCACATTCCTTCCACCTCAAAGACTTTTCCCCTTCCGTTAATCCTTACTTAAAGGTGGTTCAAATTATCTTTAATTTATAAAACAAAAAAAATTCTTTTTCTGGGTCATTTCGAGTTGGCCAACTGAATTTTATTGCAGTTATCGCTTTTCCGCTTTCTCATTAATTTGGCATTGAAATGAACCGTTAGAGGCGGAAAGAGGGGAACTATCTCCTCTCGAAAGCTCTCTCTCTCTCTCATCGAAAGCTACATTCGCCTGCGGATAGAACAAGTATAGAGTTTACCTTTGCTTTTGTTTTGATTCTGCGGAATGGGGAGCGACCTGGGAAGCCATGACGGAGCCCCAAAAGATGATGAAAGGAAAGAAAGGGAATGGAAAACCTCCAAGTGCGTTTTCTTTCCATCTCATACAAATTTCACGGAGCGAATTATAAATTTTGAATGGTTTAGCCTGGGAAAGCTTTCAAAGCTTTTACATATTTTCGAATTTTCTGAGGGCGTTTTACTTCTGAGTGAGAAAACTTGTGAATTTTAAATTAGTTCAAATGGAAATAACTTAGGCTTACGGGGAATCCTTTAAATATGTAGTAGTTTCTCTTTTTTCTTGCTCCTCTCCCCCCTCACCCCCCGACGGTTCCCCTCACCCCCCGACGGTTCCCCTCATCCGTATTAATATTAAAAATTCGCAAAACACCTTAGTAAAGAGATTAAATTTTTGAATTTTGAACGCAGCTCACTTTTATAACCCCCCTTCCCCTGGGGATTTCCCGCCGCTTTTTTTATAAATCCCACAGAAAGATATCTTTTTTTTTTCAGTGGGAAATTTCTGCGAAAATGGAAAATTCCAGACGTCGATGAAATCGCACAAGAAAATATTCCGCTGCGGGCCACAAAGCAAAAAACAGTTATTAAATTATTCTGCAAGAGTTCACGTACCCTAATCGGTTACTGTCAGCGATAACTGCGCAGAAAACAACAGCTGCTGTTACACGTTCAGTGTACAACATGGCGGACCATTTCAACAACTCTGTTGAAAGTTATCTCAGCAGGTATTTTAAATTACCATCTCCCTTAATTAATTCTTCTTCGCTGAAACGTTCTCCTACACTGTATTTGATTTATTTATTTGAGCGGTTGAGTGTATGCGTTTATTATGAATACAAAGTAAGCAAATGGCGGTCACAATGCCCAAAAAGAATCAAAGGAAGTGATCGTGAAACCCCACAAGCATCGTCTGCTTCGGCATTCGATCCCTGATGTCTCCCAAAGGGAAATGTGATTTACAAACAAAATTTATGGTCTTCATTCAGTAATTGACAATTTATTAATCGCCACTAAACTAATCGAAGATTAACTGATTAATAGAAATTTCTAACAGTCAATATATCAAAATTATTTTAATAAGTTCTCATTTAGCGGGTTCCGAACTCACCAATGGGTTATTCGAAAGAGAACTCTGAGGTTCTGAAAAGACCCACAGGTCTTGGGGATTAGGGAAAGGAATCAAATGAAAAGTCTCTTTTAGTCTTTCAAAAATTAAATTTTACTACAAAAGGACAACTAGAAACTTTTACAGTAGCAAAAACGGTTAAAAACCAACTCAAGGTGTTGCCAAAGCGGACCGAAGAAAAAAATCGCCTCACCGCGTCGATAATTAATTAATTAATTTAACAATTAAGACTTTGCCAACCGTTGGATTTCGTTTTTAACCGCACAACCTTACAGTACTTCTTATGACACCTTTACAGCTTGTAAAAAATTTCTCGGATTTTCTCGTTTCCTCTTATAAATAATTTATTTAATCCGGATGTTTGTTTTCTTTTCGTTGAGCAAGGAAAGGGGGATGGAGACTGAGGGGTTGGAGGCGAACTTTGTCCGAAAATCCCGTCGGTAATTAATCAGAATTAAAGATTCCTGAAGAGATTGCTCGGGGAACAGACGAAGCTGTCGTTTTCTATTACGATTTAATGCATCAGAAAAGGGGGATGAAAGGAAATTAACAGTGCCTTTTCGGAGGGAGGTTTGTAATTAACTAAAATTTTATTGTACCCTTTGCTGCTGTAATGGTCACTGCCCACTGAAAACGGGTTATGGGTCAGACGAGAGCAGCCAAAGACTCACAAACCGAACATAGTTATAAAGGGATGAGGTGGTCAAAAGCAATTAGAATAAATTAAAAAACTCAATTAGAGAATCATTAACTGACTGGAGGAACAATATTCTGAATGCTTTTCAGAGTTGAAACCTTTCTTCAAAAAACAACCCTTCTGAACAATTATAAGAAATTTTCCGTTCCTTCTACTTAGTCCATTTCCCTTCTCCCACTTTTCTTCCCTCTTCGTCTGTTCTTTGAGGTGATTTAGAAGGCCGCAGGCAGAGGAAAGGCAGTATAACGCACCAACGGTTCGTAAAGGATCGACGAAAGTGGTACTTTTAGCGCGATTTTGCAACTGGATCGGTGGGGGGGGGTGAAACAAATGGACTGAAAAAAAACGTAAAGGGGTGAATCGGGGAGAGTCGGGGCGCCCGGGTGGGTTTCAGAGATATATAAAAGAGTATAAAGGGGAAGTTAGTGCTTTTTTATGGGTATGAAAGCAGAAACTCGCCCCACTCTTGAAGAGAGGGGTATGCAGTGACCTTGAGCATGGGAGTCATGGAGAGTCGGAAGCGTAAAAATATATAAAAAATGAAGCAACCCTCCCGCGGCGGGATGCATACATAGCTGCCCCTCTAATTTCTCTTGTTGGTGATGTGCGAGAAAGAAAAAAGGTGAGGGAAGAAGAGGAAGTGTGAAGGGGTTAGGAATGGGTGTGGATGAGGGAGGAGAGGCCCTCGCTTTTTAGCTTTTTATTCCTTTTACACATTCACCGCACAATAATTTAATAATTTTGGTAGAAACCACACGAATCACGTTTAAAATTCTCCATATTTACGAATTTTTTTCATTTATTTTAACTTTTTACATAACTGTACAAAATTGCTAATTGTTTACACTTTTACCCCGGTTTTTTATTTATTTGATTTTTTTTTTTTTTAAATTTTTTCTTCAATTATCTACATTCATTAACTGTTCAGAATTTGATTTGTACAAAACATCACATTGATTCAAATGGAAGTTCGCTCCATATGTTCTTCTATTTCCGGTTGTTGGCTCATTGCATCTAAAATTCATCGTCTAAAAAATCGAGGGCGACTTCTTAGAAGAATTCAATTAAAAAACTTGTCGTCGACGCGACCATTTAGGTAACATATTCTCAAATTATTTATTTATTTATTTATACATAATTTTATACATTAGCAACATAGAAATGCTGCGGTTTATCTGAGATCTAGATTCTCTCGTATACTTTAAGTCCACCCATCTGAATTCAAGAATGAACGGAAATCTTCTTCTGGTTTCTCCTCTCGTCCGGGTGAGCAAAAAAACTCCATTTCGACATCTTTTCCCCTCCCCGATGTGCTCAGGGAAAATTCCACTTTCCTAAATCCAAAATGGCTCTTTGCTTCCCACTCCCTTCAGTTCATCTGTAAAAAATAAATCCCATATGCGGTTAATGCGAAACGATTAATGCAGAAAATGAGTTCTTCTGCTGTTGAGGACAAATCTTTTCTATTTATTTCTCGGGAATTTTTTTTTCTATCTGAATCCCTCCCCTGTGCAGGACAGAATTAAGGGTACATTTTCCACAGCGTCAAAACCCTTTACCGCTTTGCAGCTGAGTTTGGAAAAGTTTGAGTAAAAGGAAAAGCCGCATAACGATTCTGTTATTCTCATGCGAATCCGTATAGACTCAATTGGAACGGATCCAATTTGAGAAAAATAATATAGTTTTTAGTTCATAAAGTATTTAAGCTTTTTTATTTCCTATAAATGTGATAACATGGAAATAAAAATATAAAACGAGTGTCGGTAAACAGAAACTCAAAAAATAAATGTAAATTAAAAAACAAAAGAAAAGATATGTGTATAATAAAAAACATAAAGTGTTACGGGGAATCAGTTAGCGAGGGACGACAGTTTGTTTGTCCAATAGTAGTCGTTGTATTTGTATTAGTATAATAGTATTCGTAAATTGTCGCTCATAATTTTTAACCCTTTGCGGTGGTATGTCTGCTCTCAGCCACCACAGCAAGGAACTGTACGATTCCTATACTGTATGCATTCCTATATCAGTGTATCCTTTTCCTCAGGGAACCTCAATGCCTAATAAACCTTTTCACGAACTAATACTGTAGCATACTGTATGTCTTATACTGTATGGATTCCTATATCAGTTTAAACTTTTCCTGAATTTCTATTAAACCTTTTCATCAACTAATACAATTGGAGATAACAAAATTTAATCTAAACAAAAGTTGTGTATAATTCCAAAGAATATTTTATAAATTGTATTTAGCAAATACAATTGTTAAAATATGACTAAATATTACTGAATATTATGTATGTGTATCCCTGCTCTTTCCAAAGAAATTAATTCCGACCAGTAGATACCCATCCCCTAATTTTATACGACCGCAAAGGGTTAATTTTTAATGGAGAAGTTCTAAGCGTTCCAATTTCCCAATGGCACCTGAATAATCACTCCTGAATAATCAGATCAAAAGCAGAAGACTCACCTTTGACTCCGATGACTAGGACTACAGATGGTGGCCGTAGTATTGCGGTGGGTAGTGGTATTCGTTGTGAAAACTAGGATCACCAGGAGGCCGATGCATCATTTGAGCTTGTCCATCCATCATGTAACCCATGGAACCGTCCGGACTGTATGCCCCGCTAGGACCTGCATGAGGTGAGAAAACTAAAGGTTACCGGGGTCAAATCCCTGTTCTTCCCCCGAAAGGAGGCGATTGTCTATGTGGGGTTGAGGGAGGGACCGGCGAGAGTGGCTCCGGTGTGGGACTCCCCACTGATACTCCAGAGTGGCCCACTTTCGCCGGTCCCTGAGATCGACCCTCCGGTGTTGGACTGCCCCCGATACACCAGAGGGTTGAGGGGATGACAGGTCAAGCACGTCTTATTGCTAACTATTCTAAAAAGCGGAAGAATCTGTTAGTTGAAGAAGCTTTTACCAATATTAAAATCATAGACAGCGTCACGGAAATGAAAATTTATGAAAACACGAGGGAAGAGTTGGCAGTCAGTCGTTTCCCGTTAAGTGAAAACTCATGTAACGAACTCATGTGCTGAGGGAAAGTCATCTGAATGTGTCTAAAATCAATTCACTTGTCAGGATTAACGATTCAATTGAGCGTTTGCCTAATTTTGACGTTTTTCTGTTGCTTTTGAACCTTTTAGTATGATCCTACCTGAGGAAATGGGGAAAAAGGAAAGAGAGCACTAATTCTGAGAAGTGAAAGCCCTCTTTTTTGGGGGTATTAAGGAGGACTGAGTCAAACAAAGGAAAAAGAGGAAAACAAAGGAAAAAACAGCGAGCGCGAATGTAAAAAAATAGCGAGGGTAAGATTGATTTTATTTGTCCTCATGAAATTCAATACTTCGTTACAATTTCAATCGTATTGCTGTTGTGCAGAGAGAAAAGCTCGGAGAGCCCCACGCTGGGTTCCTACAAATTGACGTGTGTGATTGATGGAGGAAGGGAACGGAAAGGAAAGCTCTGCTTTCTGCTGCAACGACATTCGCTTTTTCATTCTTTCCTTTTTCCCGGCAAACAAAAGAAAAATCCTCCATTAATTGGTTGCTTAACTTTACTGCTTTTCTCTCTGCCCTCCCTTTCCCCCTTCCCCTCCCGGTCGCCTTATTCGGCGAGCTCTTTAATTATGTATGAAAAGTGGAACGGATTCGCGGCTTCTTCTTCTTCTTCTGCACTCGACTTCTGTTTGGGCAAAAACTGTACCCATTTTGAGTGATTTGCTCCCTCCCTTCGCCATCATCCCCTCCGGAAGCAGCGATAACCGACGTACTCCGGTCAGCTGATTTGATAAATTATTAGCCGGTTACATCTTCCGAACGTGGATTAAGAAGAAAATAAGGAAAAGAAAAGAAAAAGGCTGCTTCTATTGAAACCCTTAGATGAAATCGCATAATGTAAACGATAAATCAAACCCTAACCATTGTCCTTTGAAAGTGGCCGATCACATTCACGGCACTATCACAAATCAATACAGCCCTCGGACTCTTTCTTTGGTTCTGGCAACTGCCCGCCTCCCCCGCCTCCCCCACCCCCGCCGCCTCCCTTTCTTCGTTCCTTTCCATCTCATCTCTTCCCCTCCTCGCAGTCTTCAACCTCTTCTTGTCTTTCTCCCATAAATTTCCCTTAACAGTCCTTACTGCCTTTCTCTGTGTCCATTTGGAAAAACTAACCGATAATCGCAAAAAAGATAAAGTTAATATCGTCGGGAGCTATTTTCGGACGCCGTAAAAGCTCATCATTTTAAGTTAGTCTTCCCCCGGGAGCTTTTCCGGGAGTTGGGACGATCTTTCGCTTTTTCGGAGCCGCACTTTCCCCAAATTTGGCTCTCGGATGGAATCGATCTCCGCCGTTGCGCTTCTCCGCATCGCTAATTTTTGGGCAGAAAAAGCTGGAAAAATGAAGAAAAGCGAAAACAGCGGGAAACCCCTTCGATAGGAAAAGTCATTTGGAAATCGGCCATTCCCTTATAAAAACAACGTCCCTTCGGTTTCCCAGAAACCGTGACTAACGATCCCAACTCCCGACTGCGTTCCTGATCGACCGGAAATCTTTTTTTTTACCTAAAACTCACTATAAAAACCGTAATGTATATTTCAATGGGCGAGACGAGAGGGAGAAATAAAAGCTCTGCCAGGGGAACTTTTTGTTTTCTTCATCTGCGGGCCTTGAAAACTTAAAACATTAGTTTGTTTCCGTTAGGAAAGTTAAAACAGAAAAGGCCGAAACAATTTAAAAATCTTTTTTTCTTTCTGAGATTCGAAAACGACACCGAAGGGGGCAATATGAGCTCGTACACAAATTACGAGGCTCTGCCCCCGCTAGCCTTTCCTTTTCCTTTTCTTCCTTCGGCTGCTCTCGACCTCTGACCTCGCATCCGGGAGAGATTGTGATTCTTTCGGGTGGGTCTTCCGTGGGTTCGACCCCTTTGTTCCCTCACTTTCAGGGAGTTCCCGCCAACCCTTTTCCTTTCTCAAAGTCCCTTGCATTATCGCTTTTCTCTTTAAACAAATACACACCCGTTATTGTCATACTTTTTAAAAGAAGGAATGTACCCCTTAAATGCTACAGATCCTGAAAAACTCTTCAGAATCATAAAACTCCTTTTATGTTGAGTACATCCGATTGCTGATTCAGTGCCGCGTGCACGACCTGATCGGTTTTTAACGTCCTCTCGAAGTGTATTTTTGCAATTCCGTTTATTGTTCGGTTGTCATTTTGGAAGACAAAGCTAATTTCGAGTCGGGGGGAGGGGAGGTGGAGGGGCGAATCGAATCGGGGCTGGGAAAAGGCTTCGGATGCAAACATTGGCCAAAGTTGAGTCCTTAAGACGCCTAATCACTGTCGCGAACGTCACGACTCTGACAATTTTCCAGACAAGAAGGAGGGGAGACGCCGCTTGATTTTAAATTCAAAACATACTTACCTTAACAAAATACACAAATTTACACAATAATACTAAAGATAGCCCAACCACTCAAGTCCCCGAAAAAAAGCCTACTCATGCGGTATCATAATGTGACATGGATATCTCCTTTAACAGTACTTGTCATGCGTGAATTGCGCTGCGTACTTGACCTTTGGGAACATTTTCTCGCGAACGAGATTAACTTTTCCCTTTTTTTTTTTCTTCCCTCGAGAGGACCCGTTCGAGCGGATGCGTTCGACATCGCGGGGGCACATCAAAAAAAAAAAAAAAAAACTAAAAAGTTCTCGGAGCGAACTTACCCGCTCGATTGGACTGGTCAATCATTGGCTGAACGATCCTGCGACGGGCATTGATGAACCTTTCCAAAAGAAAGAAAGAAGAGAAAGAGGGATTAGGACCCAGAAAAAAACTACTACGTCTAACTTACCACTCGCACCTGCTCGGTTTGACTGGTCGATTAAAGGCTGAACAATCCTCCGCCTTGCGTTGATGAACCTAAAAACACAAAAATATGAGCATCTGCTACACTCCACTGCCGAACCTTTGCCCATCACCAAGACGAGTTATAGGAACTGCTGAATCCGCAGACTGGTCCTTCTTCTTGGGCTCCGACGACAGCAAATGTTTTAGAAAGAAACCAAAGGTGACCGAAGAGGGGAAATGAAAGGGAAAATAAGGACAACAACGGTCGGTAGAATGAAAACCTCAAGTGAGATTTATTTGACCAAAGGCAGCATTTGAGAAGAGTCAGCAGAAGAAATGAGAGATGCAGTAAAGAAAAGGAAAATATATAAGATAAAAGGCAGTATATATAAATGATAATTTTATATATAAGATAATATAAAGAAATATACCTGAAGAAAGCCTTAGGGGCGATTCCGGGACAAATAAATTTAAAAAAAATATAAAAAAGTATATAAGATATATACGAAGAATATATATATATAAGAAATATAACCTATAAGAATATAATATAATATATATATAAGAATATATAAGAATATAATATATAAGAATGTATATATAAGAAATATACCTGAAGAAAGCCTTAAGGGCGATTCCGGACAAATAAATTAAAAAAAAAATAAAGTAGTATATATAAGATAATAAGACAGTATATATAAATATATATAAAAAGGCAGACTACTCTCAGGAAGATAAAATCCTCACAGGTTTGATTGGTTGGAAACCACAGCATTCGTTTGCAGAAGAAACTGAAACTAAACAACATTAGTCGTCGTTTTGGCCACACCTGAAAAACCACTTCCATTAGCGTTTTATATGAGTGCAGAGTCACCTGAAAAAAAAAAAATTATTATCTAATACCACGACGACACATATAAACTTCAATTAACAACGGTGAAGTTTCGAATGCGTTTAAATAAATGCGACAATTAGAGAATAAATAATGAATCCGACCAATTAAATTACAATTAATTAATTTCAATCATCAAATTAATGTCAGAGTTAATTTTAATGCAATTTAAATATGGAGTACACCCGCATTAAAACTTAATAATTGATTTTGCACACTAAGACGGCGTTTTCCTGACAGACGGAAATAATTAAATGAATGCCAACAAAAAAGATTAGCTTGTATGGGGCACTTCAAGATGGCGTCTTTCGCTTTAAACCCCATTCGGGATTAATAAGATCGAAAATCCATGAGTTAAGCCATCAAAATGGCGGTAGCATGAGAGTAATTACCGAAAGAAGTGCATAACAGGAAACAGGACAATCGCATTAGTGGAAGTGTACACCAATGAAAGTGGCTAATCGGTGCCCTAAGGGTAACATCAGCAATCCGCAGGGGAACCCCAAACCAATTTTCCAACCCTTTCTTTTGTTTGTTTATTTTGGATTTTATTGCTCTTTTTCTCGCGTTCTTCTCCTCTCATTTGTCCCGGGGCTCTCTTCCCCGAAAATTCCGGGGATGAAATCGGGGTGGGAAGTGATGTGGAGAGAGGGGGAAAAATAGTAGAAATCACCGAAAGCAATTAATATTAAAGTTTCATGCAGAGCGGCGCTGGAGTCTGAGGAAGCGATTAAGCCAAATGAAAATATTATCTGGTTCTACCCCTTTGAATGAAACCCCACAAGAGGGATTTGGAGCTCCACCTTGCCGCAGACATCCCCCTGTGCAGCGCCACTCATAACAAATGATTCCCACTGTATCTGAGAGAGTCTTGGGAAAATGATTTTACTTTAATGGGCAAACGTTAGAATTAGTCTATTCAACTCCTAACTGTCCGTCTGTATACCTTTCTAATTGCATTATAACGTCATAAAACCTTTCTGAGGGATGTTTCGCTCCCCCTCTAAACCATTTTCATTTCGGAGAATGGCTGCGTTGGAATTATCTTAATGTGATTGAATTGTTTTGAAAAGAGAAAGAGAAAATGAGAAGATGGCTTTCCAGTCGGTCGATGATTTATTTGGAAACTTCCGGGCTCCGCTCAGTTTTAAGAAAAAATTTCCCCTTTTTTTCAAATTTCTTTTTTTTTTTAACACCCCGCCTGCGACGCCATTTTCATGCCTTTTTATTTCACCCGCATCCATTTTCCCTTTGGCACGGACTGCTTTCTTCATCCCACAGCTGTCCTCTCATGACTGTACCCGAGCACTGAACGAACCCCCGCCCCTCCCTCCCCCCGAGGAAATTTCACTTAGAAAAGAGCAAAAAGAAAGATTATTCCACCCCGACTTGTGGCAGCAATAACGAAAACTGAAAAATGGTTCGAGTTGACAAGCAAGCGAAAGATTTTAACATTTTTTCTGTGCAATTGTTAGGCTTTGATAAAAGGCCATGTGAGAGGCATAGAAAGTGCTCTCAAGTAGCAATAACGAGAAATTTCTCCCTTTCTCCGGACTCACCCCCGCCTCCCCTCTCCCGGCTATGATTTTAAGAAATACTTCGGCCGTACCTCCGGCGACCGTTTTATGATCGGGAGGACATTAGCGATCGTTTCTATTCGACGTCCAACGGTCAGCTAATTTCCGAGGATTTCGGATATCTCACGTGAAAACTAATTTCTTTCCTCCCTTATCTCCCGGCCTCCCTCCACCCTCGCCCCATTCCACAATTTTTTCATGTTTTTCTCTTGAGAAATTTTATTTCTCAACTTTTCCTTTTGTTTGAGGATTTTATTTAATTTCTTTCGCTTTTTTTCGGAGTTTCGGCGAAGTTTGTTTTCGGGGATGGAAAGAGGCGAAAATGGATCGATTTTTCCCACCAATTTTCCGCCATTTTGTAACTTTTTGAAAATTCTTTTCAATTATAATATGATAACTAATATTATAAACAACCAATATAACTATAAATGTAATTAATAATATAAAAAATAAAGGTAACCAAATAATAATATAAAAATGATATAAAATTAAATAATATTTCAATATATAATCAATTCAATATATAATATAATCACTTCTCGGATTAGATAAAAATCGACAAAAATTATTAAAAATTTAAAAATGAACTGAAAATTAATCTGCTAAAAAATACAGATGAAAATATTGTTATAAGTTATGATATCTTTAATTAAATGTTAAATATTATTTATATTATACTTTATATATATGATAGTGTAAAAAATAGGTATACAATAGAGGCAGAACCTATTTGTGTATTTGTAACTTATGCTATGTACATTTTATGTTGTTTATGTATTATTTATGTTATTATTTATTATGTTATGTATATTTATGTATTTGTAATTATTCATTATATTTATGAATTGTAAATATATGCCCATATCTTACCGGGTAGGTAAACAGGGGGAAAAAATATTAAAAAATATATGTAAAAAATATAAAAGTATAAAAAATATAAAAAAGTAATAATAATTAATTAATAATATAAAAATTATGATAACCAATAATGATAATAAATAAATAAAATATTATTTCAATAATAACAATATAATAACCTATTAATTACTAATATAAAATAATAATAAAGAACTAAAATAATATTTTTATGCGTTTTTGCCCCAAAATCGTCGAAATCATTGTCACTTAATTTGAAAACCCAAAATTCTTGAAAAAATATTTTTAAACTGCAGTAATTTAAATTCTGATAGAAATATCTCTTTTAGTAAAACTTTTCGAGAATTAAAACTCAAATTGATAGCAATAAAAAATGCGCGAAAAGCTCACCGCAGAAGAGAAAAAAACCGGAACGGGGCGGCGGCGGTTACAATTAAAAGCCAAAGAATGGAACTTTTCCGAGTTTCGTTTTCTAATTTTCCATTTGAATTCGAATTCCTCGGGTTAGAATTCAAACTGAGAAAAGTAATTTCGTATGGAAAGTAATATCTCTTGAACCCCTTGTTTCCTCTACCCTTTTGGCTCATTCTAATCGCTGGAGCAGATCGAAAACCGAGTGAGTCTGGGGCGCCGTCACTCAGCCGTGACTGACATGTCACGTGATTAATGTGCTTGCCAACAAATTGCCTAGAAAAACATGGTCCCTATGTGAATCTTTCCCAACTTTTGCCATTTCGCATTTCCTCCCCCGAACGCTTTTGATAATTCATACCGAGTCTTCGGTGCTGAGTCAGTGAATATGGAAAGGAGTTTCCGAACCCCCGGGACGCCGGTTGTCAGTTCGATTTCTTTAATTTTTCAACTTTTCCGCGGAGGAGGCATAAAAATGTCAGGTGGTGAATTTAGGGGAGGAGAACGCCCCCAACGCCCCCAAAAATCAAATGGGAGAATTTCCAGGCTCTCCGCCTCGCCTTCATCAGGGTGAAAGGTTAAACTGACACGAGAGTTAAGGCAGCAATTTCCTGCAGCTTTGCATCCCCCGCCTCGCCGTTTTTCACCCCAGAACGCGAGGAAGGGGTTGGAGTCACAGGTCAGGTCCATAGTTATTGACAAGGAGAAACTCGGTAACAGCTTGCGTATATTGCCTGGAAACTGGAGGGCAACGATGTAATTTAATCGTTTATTTCAGTGTCAAAATTAAGATTTCCTCTATGGAAGGAACTGAGGGTTGGGGTCACCAAATAACCATCTACGCATTAATACAATTATACTTGTTGCCAGCTCCATAACTCATTTTAGTTAATTTATTCCTTCGCGAGTCCTTTTCGAGGGTTGGGGGTGAATTCGCTCAAAGGAAATTTTTACTGAAATTTACGGAGAAAAAAATCAATCTCAAAAGTTATATCAGGAGAAATGATTTGCCACTTTCTTGAGCTTTATTTCAAAATTCAACCCCCTGAGGGAATTTTCAAGTTCCAACAGCAACTTTAGCTGAAAAGACAGTTGAGCGAATGATACATACGAATGAACAAAGAATTGTTCGCTGTTGAAAGTGAAGAGCCACGTAACCAATTTTCGAACCCTCTGATGAAATTAGGCAGTTAAGAGACAATTTCCCTCCATTAAGGGAAAGCAGACCAGCGCTTTAGCTTTTAAGAGGGTGAGCAGCGACTTTGAGAACAAAAAATGGCCGCCGCAATTAACAAAAAAACAAAATATATTAATTACAAATTATCATATCCTAAAAGCGTTTACCCTCCTCTTTGGTAATCATTATCACACTTTGCATTAATTGCAAAATCAATACTTGTTTCCACCCCTGTAATAGTTAATCAAAATACAGCTAGGGACATTTCACCCTCCCGTGATGGATTTGATCCCCACTCACCCCAAGAAGCGCAAGAGGTGAATGAACACTGTTCTAATTTTATTCTCAGATATTTTATGGATTTTTTTAATTTAAATCCATGACTCTGGGGTTCAAGAATTTTTCTAAGGGGTGCTTAATCAGGGTGGAGATAATGTGAAGAGAGGCTTTGCGGGTTGCTTGATGTATCTATCCGGCTGGGGTTGGGGATGTTTTTCCTTTTTTCAAACGCGAGACGCTCCACTTCGCCCCTCCCGCGTGCATTCCACCGTTTCAGCTGCAGAGAATGACTTCTGTCGACGACAAACACTCTCTCTCCCCTCACTTAATTGGAGTGGAGAGAGAGAGAGAGAGAGAGAGAGAGCACCAGCAGTCGGCATTTCGTCGAGAGAAGTTAACAAAGTTCAAATACCACTTCACCCCAATGCTAAATCCGTATTAACGTCTTAGTAATTCCACGGGGTGGACGTTATTTCAAGAAATTTTCAGTGAGAGGGTAATTTTGGAGGTTTTTCACTCAAATAATTTTTTATTAATTGGGAATCGACATTTATGTGGGAGTGTTAAACTAAAATTGGCAAAAGTTTGTGTATCTCTTCCGAATGTGTCATAAGTTAAGCTTTCGAAGGCGAATCATTCCGAAGTGGAATAGAAAAATTAATTTTCCTTCCATTTAAAAGACATCAATATGATGTCATTCCTAGGCCAGCAACCCTTTTCCAGAGGAAATTTTATCCGATTTTTCCATTATATCGTTGTCGGAGGGTGCCGGGCGAAAGGAGTGAGATGTTTATGGGGTTAAGGCGAGCGAGGGGTGGTGGGGCGGGGGTGGCGGGCGCTAAAGAAAAGCGAACAAGCGCAAATAATTCCGACTAATGATTCGTCTCGATCTCCTAAGAATTAGTTCTCACCCCTCGACGTCGCCCTTAATAATCGAGCCTTTCTCCCCGTGTTTACAAAACGCAGCGTTGCACTTCGGTTTGGTGGTGCATTTCCTTGTCGCTTCCGTTCCAATTAAATACCCAGGACGAAGCTTTCGCGGAGAGGAGACGCTTTTAAAAAGCTTTTAAAGTTTTCATTGTAAATAAAATTTGATAAACAGATACGATTTCATGGTCCAATAACCCCTCTGGTGAAATAGGGGTTACTGAATGTTTGTGTTTACAACGTTCGTTTTAGTTTCCTTTAACAGTTCGGATTTATATTCAGCAGATTTTGGGTGTGGATTTGACCGGACTTTCGGTACCCGAAGGGTTGAGACAACCTAAAATCGAGCAATGGATTTATCTTTATTTAAAAAAAAAGTCTTTTTTTATTATTTTTAAAACCCGGCGTGTTTTTCATCTGAATTTCTTTTATAATAAATCCAACCGGAATTAAAGCGAAAAGACATTCAAAACACGGCTGAAAATATTTCCACGGTTTTATATAAATTCCGCTTTTTTAAGGAATAATAAGAGAGTGAGAAAGGAAACCAAAAAAGAGGCACGGTTTGTTAATAATTTTTCCGTTTTTGTTCCCTTCTCTCTCTCTCTCTCTCTCTCTCTCTCTCTGCATTTTCCCTCACTCGCCCAGAGCCCCTGTTCGGCCGCGCAAGATAAGAGAATTGCACTGTCAAGCCGGATGATATATTTGACCAACATTTCCATGCTTGCTGTATCCCGGCTTTTGCCTTGCCCTCACCGTAAGAAAACTCGCAAGAACTCCTCTGAGCTTTCCCTCAGGCGTTCTTCTTGCGAGCTTTGCTCCCGCCTCGATCGGACTCGGTTTCAGCTCAATATTTCTCGGTATTCAAAAAGCTGTTGTCAGGACCTGTCTGAAAGGCTCTTTGTCTTTCTGCCGGCGCTTTTTCCTGCACTTAAATCCCCCGGTCAGATGTGAATTTTTAGTTTCGGTTTGGGGGGGGCGGTTGGGGGTGCGGGAGGGCGTTGCGCGAAGACTGAGGGATGAAATTAATCGAAATATTCACTTGATTGCACTTGGATTAAATTTAAAAAAAAAAAGAGAGAGAGAGAGGATGGAAAGTCGAAGAGGAGAGATTAGTAAATCATGGAGAGAAATGACAAACTTTACAGAAATTATCTCACCAATTTCGGAATTCTTTTTTTCAGTAATTGCTTTTTTCTTCTGAGTAATTCCGGGACGTTTCTCCCTATTCCCCTTTCCCGGGTTTTCTAAAAAAAAAAAGTTTCCTGATGGAAAGAAAAGTTGATTTTAAATTCCTATTATTTTTAATTTTCCTCCAGAATTTTTTCCTCTCCATTTTCCTGGTCGTTAGCATCTAAATCGCCTTTTTAAGTTTTCTCAAATAATGATGATAATTCTCAGAACGTGATTAGTGGAAAAATGCGACGAGTTTACAGGAATGCACAATTTTTGCAAGAAAGAAAGAAAAAAAAAAAGACTGCAACTCAACCGAAGAGTTTCATTACCGCAATTAAAAATAATGGCGGTGTTTTGAAAAAGTTGAGTGATCTCTGTGTCATCCCGTTCCCTCTCATTTTCATGGGAAGTTGCCAAAAAGAAGGGGGATGTAAAGGGTGAGTTCGGCCGCGTGCGAGTGGAAGGGAGGATGATTCGAAAGAAGCATCACAAAGGGCGGGGGAGCAGTTGAGAAAAAAAGAAGACGAAAGAAAAGACAAAGAGTAGGAAGCGCTAGCATATTTCACGGCTGATGACTCCGGTTGCTGTTTTTCCTTTGTTACGCTACAATTACATTGTTGTGGTGTTTCCGGTTCAATTCATGAAAAGCCTAATGTTTGCTATTATGTTAACTCATGTAAGAATTTCAGTTTCCGGCTGTCCGATTTACGTACTGGGGGGAAAGGGAAAAAGGGGAGAGGGAGAAAAATGGCAACACCTTTTCGGGGAAAAGTGGAAATCCGGAGGAAGAGAAAAACTATGAAAATTCACATTACCTAAGTTTTAATGCGGGCGGTCACCTTTTATCACTGAATTACAGCTGAAACTTACCTAAAAAAAAAATAAAAATAAATAATTAATAACGAATACCCAATTACGGAACATACAGTTCATTTAGTGAATACTGTAATTAATGAAGGAGGAGGACTAATTAAACGATTTCGTCCCTCTGAGAGGGCAAAGTTTACGTGAAAAAGCCCATAAAAAGCAGAAAAAGAGGAGAAAAACGAACGGCACACAATCGTTGTTGTTTTGTTACGGAGCGGAGCCTCAGGTACGGTTCAGCTAAGCGAAGCATAGACGGCAACACAATATCGAATCAAATCGCCAGTCACCATGACCCACCATGATTTGTATCTTTTTTGTCGGCTTTCAGCCTGAATTCTAAACCTAAGACGAGAGAATCTCAACAACGCTATATTAAAGAATGGAAAGGTTACATTAAGGTCAAGGCCAAATGAAATACAATATGGCGGATGAAGAGTGGCAAAGGGAAGTCTTTGCTCTTCTCGCGTTCGGCTCAAAGTCAGCCACCGGGTCGTCTGGAGAGCTTTCTGGAGGAGTCCCTTGGTCGCCCCCCCCACTTCTGGGATGTTAACCTCCGCAGTTTGCCACCCATTAAACTCCGAGTGGGCGAAATGACCGGAGCGTAATCGCGCATAATTAAAACCCGAGGGAGGTCACATGACCGCTCCCCATAAGAGCATAATTTCTTCCACACAATTCGCCTCGGCCTACTCGAAAACGACTTCCTCCGAGAGCCACCTAATCCCGTCCGAAAATTAAAACAAAACCATTCCGCTCGTGAGATTTATGATTAGACAGAATCATTCTGTTTGAACAAGCATGCATTATACACTCATAAATAGACTACAAATTGTTGTTTGTATCATGATTGTGCCTTGTTATGGTTTCTTATGATTGTGAGAACATTCATGTACTTTTTGACATATTTTCGGGACGTAAATGCGGGCTCTGTTCGCCGGTGGTGACTTGCAGTATTTCCGCATCCTTCGGACGGGGGGAGGAAAGGGAGGCGTCGAGGTGCAAAGGGGAGGAAATTTGTCCGTCCATTAAGTAATGAATAAAAAGGATGTCCGAAGGCGTAAAATGAGGAGGGCCATCGACTCGAAATGAATTTCAACGACTCGGACTCAAGGACTGTGATTGAATTCGCCCACTTCGTGTTTACTTTGATTAGGATAAAGGCAATTTAGGAACCGTGTCGCGGGAATTCATACCTAATGAAGGAGTGGAGTGATTGTGGGAACCCGAGGGGGCGGTCAGGGGAGCCCCGGGAGCCGCAGAACTTCCCCGGAAAGTGTCCAATTACTTGAGGGAGGCTTATGAATTCGGGGGGTGAACGGGGGAGGGAAACATCGTCTCTGTCTTTGTATTCGGCTTTGAGAAGGTGAATCTCCCCGAGATACAAATCCAAATTGACAGGGCTCGTATCCATGACGACACATCGTGACAATGCAAACAACGGCGAAAAAGAGCCTAATTACATTTGCGGTGATGGGGGTGTTTGAAAGGAATCCCGGAATCTATTGTCCCGAAGAGGAGAGTTTTGCCATTAGCGAGAAGGGGATGCGCTCGCCTAACCCGACAGCTTTTTTTCTGCTGAACTAAGCCTGAATTTTGCAGAGAGAGACTAATGAGGACGTGCGTGTTAAAAACTTTTTATTTTCCTCTTTTACTTAAAAAGTTTTATGCATTTGACACCGTTATGCCATCTGGAGGCCGGCAGACTCCTCCATGTTTGTTTCCCGTCGTCAATGTCTCTTTATTTCAACTTCGAATTAGATCTTTTAGATCCGGGACCAGAAAACAGGTTTACAAAGCGACCACTTTCCGCAGGAATTAGGGGAAAAAGGGCAGCGCGGAGGCCCATCTATAATGCAGCAACGCCACGAGATTTATCTCTTAAAACACAATTCTGATCCCCGGCTATTTAATTTCCATATGAATATAGGATTTCTCCGTGTTTAGTCTTATCTCCTGCAGCATATCGCAGGTGTCAAACTGAAGACCGACCTTGGTAAGGACTTAAAAGGAAGTTTTTTCCCCTTTCCTACATCTGATTAAATCTCGTTTCCAAATTCTTTCTTTCTTTTTTTTTTTCAGCATTAGACCGAGATAATTTTGACGCTTTTTCTCTTTCCGGCTCTAATGGTTTCTATTTCTGTCACTGATTCGGTTTTCATTCATGTTGACTTCTTCTTCTTCCTCCCTCCTCTCCCCCCTCCCCCCCCGACGGAATTCATTTCAATTTTTGTTTGAATTAATTGCTATTAATGGGGAATCTTCGAGTAGAAGAACGGAGTTTTTCTTCGAAATAGACTGATAAGACTGTATATAAATAATGTGAAAGTAAAAGTCTGCATTTTACTTTTAGAAAAAGTGTTCGACATTTCGGTCATCGATCGGTCGAAAGTTTTAGGGAGAAGTAAAACTGACAATTGGTATTAGGAAATAAATAAAATTAGTATAAGGAAGTATTAAGTATTAAGTAATATATACTATATAATAAAACTATAATAATAAAATACTAATATTGAACACAGTAATAGTATAAATAAATATAATTAATATGTAAGTAAATATTATAATAGTGTACGGAAAAATTAATACAGTATTTTAGGCACTACAATACTTTTTTGTATTATTTCTTGTATTTGTATTGTGATGTAAACTAATGGCCTGAAGTAAACTAAAGTGTTTCCGGGCCTTAAATAAAAATAAATAAATAAAAATAAAGTATTAAGTATGAGGAAATAAATAGTAAAACTGGAAATAAGGGATGAAGTATAACTGAAAACTGGTATGAAAATAAATAAAATTAATAAATATGAGGAAATAAATAAATAACTGGAAATAAGGGATGAAGTAGAACTGCAAATTGGTATAAGAAAATAAATAAAATAAATAACTATAAGAAAGTAAATAATCAAATTGGAGATAAGGGATGAAGTATAAATAACAGCGGCATCAAAACTCTTATTTGACCATCGAAAGGGATGTTTTTCACAAATATTGTGGTCTAATCTGTTCAGAGAATTCTCAGACGAAGCCTAACCACCCCCGCAATTCTCAGAAAGGGTTGAAATCGAATTTATTTTCCAAATATAAAATTAGAATCAAAACAGTATAAGCATAGGTGGAAAGCGATAAAAAAAAAACTCCCAAGTGAGCCTTGGGGAAATTTAGTAAATGGGGTGCGGGGGTGGGAGGGGTGTAAGGAAGTCAAGAAGGAAGTCACTGAATAAACAGCTATAATAGAACGCTTTAAATATAGTAAATATTTTAACTAATCATTTGAGTAAACAAAAAGTCCTGAAAATTCTCGAAACATAAACTTTGTAATGGGTTTTCGAGAAAGCCAAGAAAAAACTCAGTGAATGTCTTAATTGAATATATCACAGAGCGATTGATTAAAAAAACCCCCTTTTCCCCCTTTCTCCAAATGTTATTTCAAATTTAAACAATTTCTGAAAAACAATTAAGAATTGATCGTTGAGGGAAGACATATTTTGTCATTCCCTCCAACGGAATTCCACAGAAACGTTTTTTGTGTCGAAGGGGTTGCTAACTCAGCAAAGATTCGGCCGATCCGGTCTCTCGAGGGATAGGCTTAATTCATTCTAGGACTTTAGGGAACACCATGTGTGATTCATTTCGAAAACAATAATAATCCCTTTTTTACACTGGAGAACATATGTTTGTTCATTATTTACATTTATTGAGTGTTATTCATCATTTCTTTAACTCTTTTGTTTTTTTACTCTCTGCCTTCATTAATGATACCTTCTGGGAGTTTCTTGGCTCGGTTCGCTTTGGCCCCGACCCCACCTTTGCAACGTTTGTGCGTCGAATCTTAAAGATACAGCGGGCGTTCGCTGGGAAACCGTCGAGATAAAAACCCATAATACACTCCTCATCAGTCTGAGCACTTACACACACGCCCAGCGCATTACAAATACACTCGGGAACCTAAAAAGGACCCCTCATCCCTCCCCTCCATCCAAATAAATAATAAACCATCCCCCAAATCGGAAATCAGTCAGCAGAAAAAAGCCATTGACGAGAAAAATATAAAATTGTAACTCCACGCATAGATTTATATCCTTTGGGAAAGCATTTTGGCGCCAAATATTTAAAATTTAATGCCAAAAGGAAGTTGAGGCATTAAAAGAATTTACGAAAGCGTGCCAATTTCCTCCCCGTGATATCAACCCCATCGGGGGGGGAGGGGGAGAAACTCTCGTCACCTCTCCTTTTTCTAATTAACTTCTGTCACAAATGAAGAATTTATAAATAAATAAAAATTCTCGGGATTTTTTTTTTATTATTAAATATTAAAGAATACAGGTGTACCGGGTTTCAAATGTCAAGTGCATAATCTTTTGAAAAGGGTCACGGAATAAAAGAAAGATGAAAAAAGAAGAAGAAACCTGTTCAGCATTATACTCAATATTCATATTCAACCATAAACTTTTTTCTCTTCCAACCGTCAGTGATTTCTTTGTCAAACACTTCTTAAAAAATATGAGTCAGAGTTTTTCATATTTTTTTTCTTTTTCTCACTCCGATTGATTCTATTAAATAAAAGCGTCTGGTGAATGTCGGTCTAATGACTGTGGGATTGAAAAAGGGTAAAGGTGCGGGGTTGTGCCCGAAGGATTCAGGTACGGTCGTCCGCGATGGCGTCAAATGCTTTTCTGCAGACCGAAATGGGGAACATTTATTTTTAGATCGGTTGGAATGTATCGATTTCAGTTACATCCTGAACAAACCGAACGTATTTCTTTTTATAACTCGAAACAGTGCTTTCTCATGCTTAAACCTGTCAGCAATGTTTCCATTGAGTGCGCGCTCTTTTAATGAAACCTCTTCATGAGCGGAAGCGAATTATTCAAACATCTCTTCTGTCGCCATTTTAATATTAAACACTTTTCCATTACGTTAACAACATTACCCATAATTAATAACCATTTTTTTCTTTTTTTATAACTAAACAGCTTGTTCGATAAGGTCACGGGGTTTTAAGGACAACTGTCTCTCCCCATAGAATTAATCTCTAATTATTAACAATTTAGCGTGTTAATAAAAATTAAAAACATAAATAATAATTATTTCACTTTATCTTTCCCTCGAGCATTAAAAAGTTTAACAATTTTTATTTTACGCCCCAATATTTCATAATGTGAAACAAAACAATGACTAATTTTATCGATATAAAACATTATAAACACTAAAACAGAGGAATATAATGAGTCGGTTAAAGTATTAATTAATTTAACGATTAGACAAGGGAAGTTAATTAGAAGTTTAAAAAGTATAAAAAAAAACTCCGAATATATCTTAAAAGGGGTAATTTAACTGATAACAAAATATAAATAAGTAGACCTATAAAATATAAATAAGTTCATTTAAAATCAATAAAAATAAGTATAGTATAATTATTGTGTAAAACATATTAAATTAAGATAAGGGAATACAAAAGTTCTAATTTTAGATCAAACAAGTTTAGAATGTGAAAAAATTAGTTTTGACAAGTATTTAACAACGCAGAATTATTATATTTAATGTATAATATTCATATTATTATATATTATATACTGCCAAGTATTTTCCGGCAGGATTAAGTGATAAAATGGCGGTCGCACTGTTGTATGAATTCCTCCTCGAAGGAGTTAAAGATATATAAGTGGGCGTAGCGGTGAGAATGACATTTTCTATCCGGTGGAACTCCCTTTCCCAAAAGCGACTTTCTATGGCGGTTATACATAATGAGAACTGCCCACCCGAAATGGCGGCGGAGGTATCTCGACGAAGGGCGTTCATAATTACTCACCGTAATTACAAAGGAAAGCTTTTCTAAACAACAAAGGAAAATATTTTATGATACGATATGTAAATTAACTTTTATAACGACGCGAGTTAAGAAAAGTTGCGTCGGATATCGACGCGAGTGGGCGGTGGGAGAGGGGTTGAGCTCCCCGAAATAAAATTCATCCCCTGGACTCTTGAAATTTCATTATAAAATTTTGTAATTAATCTCATTAGAGGCTCCGCGTGGCATTTGCAAGTTAAATTATGTCAAAGATGTTCAACTCAAATTGGGGTGAATAACTAAAGAACTTTTGAAGCCAACAACGGATAATGAAATTTTAACCCGAATTCCGTCCCGTTTTCATTTCTTCTGCTGCACTCCTTTCCCAATCTTTCGCCTTTGTTCGACTCGAAAAAGGAGATATTTTCCTGATATCGTATTTATTTCCCCGAAACACAAAACGAAAATCCATTTCCATTGAGCCAATGGAAAGGGGAAAACATGCAATCGGGCCGGTTTCCTTTTTTAATTTTCCATCCATTGTCGGGAGAATTTAAAATGCATGTATATCTTCCCCCGGCATCGAAATTCGGTTTTTGATCATGACATATATAAAAAATGTTTCTATTTTGTTTCCATGAGAAATATAAAGAGAAAAAAGGCCGAGAAAGAGGAAAAGGAAATCTCCAGAGAGCTACAATGCGGTGGGAGCGGGAAATAAGGAAAATAGGAGACATTAGAAGAGGAAGGAGAAGGAAAAGCAGGTCAGATCACGCGGCATGGTAATCGGAAAATTTTTTTCTCCTTCATCCGGCTGCATTTTCGATGATTTCCTCAGAGACCCGCGGATGAAAATTGTTATCTGGGGTGTATCTGGGGTGTATCTGGGGTTCCCCGGATACTTCAACAAGTTCTTCATTTTTAACTCCAAATATTATTTTCCGCTTTTATTTTTAGTGAAATAGATGGGGAATGAATATTTTATAACGGGGGGGTTTTTTTACTGCTTTAAAAATATCATAAAAAAACGGTGTCTCCGCGATAGGGGTTGAAAATGGGGAAGAAGAAAACTGGAAAAGGTGAATCCGCGGAGGTATCCGTATGTAAAAAATAAAACGAAATCGGCGGGAAGTCCTCGAGCTGTGGTATTTCCAAAAGGAATTCCGAGACGGGAACCCAGGGGGTTGAAATCGACCGTGAAAATATTGCAGTGAACATTCACAAGGGTGGCCTTAACCATCGGACAGGTTTAAGTCTCCACTTCGATTGGACAGTTTAACCCATTCAGTGTCAGACAAATTCAGAGCGCTTTTCTGTGGGTGCTGAGGTTCTATTTTGAACAATACAAAATATACTTATATTAAGTTATACATTAAGTTATACAATATTGTAATGGCATTTAAGGAAATTTTCATTCAAAAAAACACCACCATTATCTCGTAGCAGGCGTCAGTCAATAAAACTCCCGTACTGAAATTTCTGTATCATCTCTTTATCGAATTTCCGTACTGAAATTTCTGTATCGAATTTCTGTAGTGAAATTTCTGTATCGAATTTTTGTAGTGAAATTTCTGTATCGAATTTTTGTAGTGAAATTTCTGTATCAAATCCCTGTTTTGAAGCTTCTGTATAATATTCCAGTACTTAAATTTCTGAACAAAATTCCTATGCTGAAATTTCTGATTCAAATCCCTGTATTTTCTATATAAAATTTCTGTATCAAATTCCTGTACAGAAATGTAAAAATAAAATAAATTTAAAAATAAAAAATAACAGAAATCCTGTATAAAGGTCTGAGCTGAAATTTCTGTATCATTTCTGCATCGTATTTCTGTAATGAAATTTCTGTATCATTTCTGTATCGAATTTATGTACTGAAATTTCTGTATCATTTCTGTATCGAATTTTTGTAGTGAAATTTCTGTATCAAATCCCTGTTTTCAAGTTTCTGTATAACATTCCTGTACTTAAATTTCTGAACAAAATTTCTATGCTGAAATTTCTGAATCAAATCCCTGTATTTTCTGTATGAAATTTCTGTATCTAATACCTGTATCAAAAATTGTACGAAATTTTTCAAACCAAAATTCCATCCCTAGATACCACTTACTTTGGCACTCAATGGGTTAATTTCTAAAACGGCGGTTATAAAACTCGGAAATGTCTAAAGAATTTTCCAAACCAGAAAAGACAATTCGAGCGTAGATCATAAAAGTGCACGAGAGCTCGAAATAAAATCCCTCAGTCGAGAGAATAAAACGAGAAATGCAGTGTTATTACTCTCGTAAGCACTCACCGGTGGGCAAAAGATGCACAAAACGTCAACGTCTTCATCACATTTCTATTATTATTGTCATGAAATTGTATTTAGTATCGCCATCGTCATCGCGTCATTGATTTATTTGGTCTGTTGGCGTTATTTCTCGGCAACGGGGCGTCGTCGGCCTGTCATCGCGGTCCGTCTCCCTTTGTGGCCCCGGGGAGGGCCCCCGGGAGGGGCGGGGGCGCAATGCGGCGTTTGGGAAAAAATTCCAACTGAACCGGAACGAAGGCTAAAAACTCAATTCGAAAGGAGTTCTTTTTAAGAGACAATGAGATGAAAACGCGGAGGCGATGAAAAATGATGATGACACAAACTTGTGACACTAAGAAAAAAAACTGAAAATGGAAAGAGGAGAGAAGTTATTTTCACGTTGAGATAGGAGGAAAAAGAAATGTTCTGAGAAAATTGATCAAGTTTTAATAAAAAGTAGAAGGGAACGCAAAAATATTCCTTTTTAAAGTTAGAATGCCTTAACTGCGTCTTTCAATTTCTTTTTGAACACAAAAAATAATAATATTTGAAATTTATGACTCTTTTCCGAACACAGTCTTTTTCTACGAAATCCCCTGTCCTTGAGGACGGCCTTGTTCTTTCCCGGATTTACTCGCTCGAAATACCCCATGGCACACAAAGAAGTAAACAAAGTGTAGTTTCGACAACAGTCCAAACGACTTGAAAACGTCAATTGTATCTTTTGCCATTGCATTAAACTCTAATAAGTGCGAGAAGACATTTCTAACCGTTACATCTTACAGAAAAGAGTTTTTTCGAAGCATTGCCAGAGAAAGAAATTCACGAAACCACAAAAAACACTGAGAAAGTAAAAAAAAAAACGTCGGAAAACACAAATGGAGTTATCGGGAAGTGATTCACAACCGATATAAAAAATAAATAAAAGTAAATATACAGTCTATAGAGTATATTTTGTTCTCTTTTCTCGTGCGTTTTCCTCACCCCGAGAAATAACGTGGAAATTGTTATCGGGAAATATGCAATATGGTTTTCTCTTCACAAGGTCATAAAGACACCGCCTTCTTCACACCATTTACCTATCACTCAATTGTGTTATCGATAATTTTATTCTGATTTGAATGAAATTTTTGCTTTTTTTCATTTATTTCTTTATTTCGCTTTCAACGGTTCTTTTCAGAATGGATTTTCACATCGTTTAATGTTATTTAATGAATCTCATTTATTTTTCGAAGGGTTATCACTTATTACAGTGATGGCCAACCTTTGATAAAATGGGGGACAAAGTTGAGTTAAGTGTAATTTGGCGGGACACAAAATTTTATTTTTAAAATTAGTCTATTTGCCGAAAGGTAAGAAAGGGTTAAAACAATTCGATGTTTATTTTGCGATATCTGCAGTTGGTTTTCAGAAACCAATTAATAATAAATATACCAAATAATAAAAGATATTAAAAGATAAATTGTGAAAGATATTTGGAAAGAGATTTATACCAAATAAATATACTAAATAATAACAGATATTTATAGAAAAATTATAAAAGAGATTTTAAAAGATACTTATACCAAATAATAAAATATACCAAACATAAATATATACCAAGTAATAAAAAATATACCAAAAATAAAAATACAAATGTATAATATATACCAAATAATAAAAGATATTAAAAGATAAATTATAAAAGATATTTGGAAAGAGATTTATACCAAGCAAATATACCAAATAATAACAGATATTTATAGATAAATTATAAAAGAGATTTTTAAAGACATTTATACCAAATAATAAAATATACCAAAAATAAAAATATACCAAATAATAAAATATACCAAAAAAGAAAAATACACCAAATAATAAAATATACCAAAAAGAAAATATACCAAATAATAAAATATATCAAAAAGAAAAATATACCAAATAATAAAATATACCAAAAAGAAAAATATAACAAAAAATAAAAAACCTTCACGGGCCGGATATGCCCGCGGGCCGTAGTTTGGCCATCACTCACTTAGTATAACCCCAAAAAAATGGCTGCCGACCGTTGCAATGGTGCAAACTCCTCCTGAAGGATTTATTTAACAGAGCAGAAGGAAATTCCAGTAATGAAGATACCACAGCAGTAAAAGCCAAAGCTCAAGGAATTATCCTTAGGGACTTCGGCCTCCTCCTAATAGGTTTTCTTCCAGAGGCGATCGAATCCCAAAGGAGAAAAATGATAAACGGAAACTGATAATAAAAATAAGACAGAAAACGATTGCGTCACCTAAATTATTATCCTCCGGAACGCAATAGAGAGCAAATGGAAAAGCATTGTTTTCATTTAGGTTTCCCTTATTATTTGGGGCTAAAAAACAGAGCGGAATGTGAGCTTTCGGAAGCCCTCCGCCCCCACCCCCGCCCACCCCCAGAGCCCTCCCTCCCCATTTTCTGATTAATTCAACCCCCCCTTACGCGAAAGGTAAATTTGTAATGCTTTACGCTCTTGGATTGCTTTAATAGGAAAATGATCTTGATATGCCTTATTACTGTCAGGGAAAACTTGGCAAAACTCGAGATATTTCAACTTCCCGGAATTTCAACTCTTGAGTTTCTTGAGAATTGAAAGTTTCTACAGAAAAGTAATTACTTTGACGTCGTTTCGAAACTCCCGTAATTTTCTCCCAATCGGCGAAAATGACTTTGATGACTTTTCCACCACCCGCCGAACTCACACCTTTGTTCCCGCCCCAAAATCCCCCACAAACTGACCCGAAGCGAGGCAGAGCACTCGTTTCCCCTCTTCCTGAGGGAAAGCACTGCTGACCCAGATGAGGAAGGAAGGCGGGAGTAAATAAAAGCGGCCATAAAAAGGAAGAAAGAGGAAAAGAAACGATGAGGTGACTTTAACAGCTGCTAATTTTTTAGTACTCGCCCGAACGGGCGGAGGAGGAAAATCGTAAAAAAGGGAAAGAGTTCCCGAGGGTTTAAGAATAAATAAGAAGGTAATAAAAAAAGATGACCCGAATGATTAGCAGTAAACTGAGATGAACTGACTCGGGATGCCATCAGTAAAACTCTGAAAACCCTATTATCGCTCAAAAATTAAATTTTAAAGCTCTTAAAGCACAAAACTCCCGTTACGCGAGCAATAATAATTTTCCTCTTTCAGACCATTTTATTTTCTTATAAATGAGCTTTTCCTGCTGTCTTTTCCTCAGACTGACAAGGGGAGAGTCCCAATCTGTGACCAATTCCACCTTCCGTCACTGTAACACTGCCCCAGTGACAGTCGGGGGTGAGGAGTGCATTTCACTGCACCTGGATCAATCATTGATGGAATGTTTTCCGGTCCTGAGGGAAACGAACCCGGAATTGATTTGGGCCTTTTCTTAAAATAAGGGAAATATTTCCGGGAAACAGAATTCAATCAAATTATTTCCCCGAAAGAAAAAGTCCGAAAAAAGGCAAGAGAAATCTTCCCTGCTCTTTTTAGGGTAAATCCGGGACAGGAGAAAAGTCTGGAGGCTTTATACTTTGGAAGACTCAATTATCTTCAATAAAATATGAGTGGAATATCGGGAAATTGCCCGGGGAGGGACCTCGAAAGGGAGCTTTTGCTTTCTATGGTTAAACACATTTTTATTCGAATCCATCGCAGTTCCTTCGCGCGTATACGTGTATATGTATAAATATACACTCTTCTGTCATTGTTTTACTATCTGTCTGAGGCAATTAACGGGATTTCAAAACCTAATTAGTCATAAATTTTATGGAGTTAACCCATTGAGTGCTAAGTACGAGTTATCTCGTAGTGGAATTTTTGATACAGAAATTTCAGCTCAGAACTTTATACAGGATTTCTGTTATTAAACGGTTTTTTTTTATTTTTAAATTTATTTTATTTTTAAATTTCTGTACAGGAATTTGATACAGAAATTTTATACATATATTTCAGTACAGGAATTTTATTTAGTTACGCCAGCTACGAGATATCTCCTAGTGAAATTTTTTATACAGAAATTTCAGCATAGGAATTTTATAAGGAAAATTCAGCACAGGGATTTTATACAGTGATGCCAGCTACGGCACTCACAGAAAAACTCCCTGAATTTGTCTGGCACTCAATGGGTTAAGCAGTTTATAATTATAAATACTCAATTTTGAATTTTTGAGCTTCGATTGATGCAAATATGGGAAAACTCACATAGTTTTTATAAGCGATATATAATTTTGTTCGATTTTCGGACCAAAAACACTCCATTGCGAACCCACATTCTGAAAAAAAGTTTCTTTTTTCGGGAAACCTTTTTTGATAGCATCAATTCTAAAAAGTTTGTGACAGTCATATCAACCGAAAAAAAAATGAGAAAAGTTTGAGAAGCATTTGCCACTCATTGAGGCGATTTTTGTTTAGTCCTCAAAGTGAAAATGTGAGTCGAAGGGGTCGAAGTAAACCAGCAAATACCTCAGCGAACAGCTTTCGTAACACCTTTTTAATGAACTTCGTATCAGGAAATGAAAAAGGGGGGGGAAAAGCTTTAACTTAAATGCTTTTATAAAACCTTCATTTTTTACGGGTTTTTTCTTTTCACCCCCTCTCGGTTTTCCTCCTCCCCTCAACGGTGCAATCTCATTTCATGATTCGGGGGTTGTTTTTCCACGAATCACGCGTTTAAGAAATTCTAATTAGCTCAGCAACCGCTTAAGGAAAGAAGGAAACGATGAATGGAGTAAAGTTTTTGTAATAACTCACCGCCGCCAGAATAAAACATGAAACACATGCAGAAGCTTTAAAAATTTATGAAGGTAAGAAATTAGAAAACGCGGGGGCGGGGAATGCTTTTCGAAGGGGATGAAAATTGCTCCGCAGATGCTTTCCGACTAAATTATTTCTTTGAAAAGCTCGCCCGTTAATGGGGTGCCATCTGTGCCACTCCCGAGTCATCCCCCAAAAATCCACAAATTAAACACCTTCCGCTACTCACCAATTGTTGACTTGTAGAATTGTTAGCCCCGTGTCCTGCGCGAGTTGCTTTTTCTGATCCTCCGACGGGTACGGGTGCTGGAAAGAGAAGCACAGGGTGAGTTAAGCAGCCCTGGGGGAGGGGAGGGGACCGGGACGTGCCGTGAGGTGGCAACGGTAATGCTGACTTGCTCCGGAGCTAAATGGCCTCCTTGCAGAAGGTCACGTGTTGGGGAGTGGCCTCAAACCTTTCATTCGGATGAGTGACGTGTGAAAATAACTGACATCGCTAATTTCACGGGCCATTATTATATTCAAACATGTGACTTGTTGTTTTTCTCTTCCCTCATCAGACGTGCTCTCCTCCCCCGGGGGGTGGGTTCATCGGGGGTGGATGGCGGCGTTTGTGAATTTCCGCGACCCCCCCAAGGAGAAAAGGGGAAATTTCATTGATAACATATTCCGTTAGTGTCACCAACTGTCACGGAACGGTCATGGAAAACATTTCGCTTAAACTTAACTGTCACTTAGATGTGCGGTGAAGCGAAGAGTGAGGATTCCCCTGAGAGCCGGGGAGGAAGCACCGGCTAAAAAGTAAAAGTATTACAAGAAAAGTGACCACTTTATCAACTTGGGAGAGAAAAGGAATTTGTGGGAATCCATTTTAAAAACTCGGAAAAACTTTGAAAGCTTTTCCCTTTCACTTAATTTTTCCTCTCCGCTTTGGTTATGTAAACATTTAGTATATAACTCAATACAATCGAAGGGCTGTACCGACGCAGAGGAAACGGTCAGGTCCAGGGGCGATTCGTCCTCAGCAGGTGCAGCCCCAATGGGGACCGATAAAAAGTGGTGGCCCAAATGGCGATGCAGGCTTGCTTGTTAAAAAGCATTTAGCCTCAGTCGCTGGCCATCGCTGCATGGACGATTTCACAGTAATTACCTCACAAAACGCGATTGGTGCGCAGATAGGCTATTTTTTTGGGTGCACCTTCACGGACATTAGGTTCGAGATGGTAGCCGAGAGATACTCATTCGTGACTGGTCGCGAAAGCCGGGCAAACGGAGACGGGGGTTTAATTAGGGAAAACTGGAAAATGCTCTTCTTTTTCTGTGATTAAACCCTCCGAGGGAAATTTTTTATTTGATCGCGGGCGTGGCCCCTTTCGTAAAAAATAAATAGGAAATGCAATGTCAAATCGTGAGCCACGTGACGATCTGGAAGTGACAGCAGCGGGAAAATTCAGCCCTATCATTAACACGAGACACCCTGTTTTATTACATTACGACAATGGCCCGCCCTCCATTGTGTTCCCGGTACATTCGTGTTTATTCTGGAGTCAACAAAGTTTTTTTTCTTGCTTAATTTCAAAATTAAAAATAAGATGGGGGAACGAAGAAGAGGATTTAGGGGTTTTTTTAAAAAAACCGACAATCATTTCCCTCCCCCCGAACGAAAGGGGCGCTTCGTAATCTGCTTTGTCTCGATCGCCCTTATCTTTTGCAATTGCACTTCCCAATTATATTTCCCCAAAAAACCGAAGCTCTCTTTCATGAGATACAAAAAAGGAATTTTGGCGCCAAACCGAAAGAAACTGACGGGTGCTGTATTAATCTGGAAACGATCCAAAGCCAAAAATGAGAAGAATAACGTTATTGTAAAAGTCGTGGAGTTATTAAACCGATCGAAATAATTTTTTTCAGGATTGTGTTTTCCAAAAGGAAGACTCCACAGGCCATCAAACTCCGAAATAAACCATAAAATTCGGACTAACATGCAATAAAATTGTTCGCTCGAAAGCATTTGCATCGAGTAAAACGTTTAAAAAATCAATCTCTTGTATAGACAGAGTAAAGGTTCCCAGGAGAAAAGTCGGAGTGAAACCCGTATAAGATTCATACCCATTTTAAATATAACGGAAAAAACTAAAAAAGAAATTTCCCACAGATAACTTTGATGGCTCCATATAAACATAAAGGTTTGAGGTTTGAAATTGCTTTTTTTCCCCAAAAAGGGGAATTTTTTCCATGTCGCCGCTTTTCCGAATACATCAACATGTTTTCCCTCGGTGCATTATTTTGCCCGCGACAAATCGTTCCCTTGTATGACGGTGTAGGATGACACCTCGGGACGGAATTCCACACGCGGGGGAGGATCGTGGCAGCAGACTACGCCAGGTGACGTCCCCCCGTTAATTCTTAAACAAATCTCCGCAATCGTCAGCATGGAAAGGATTAAAACAAACAGAAATGGCAAAAATGATGGATGACATCGCCTCGGTGGTGTGTACGCTTGTGATAAGCACCGTACTAAGTCAGCAGCGAAGTTCTTAACCCCTCCTCGAGTTCCCCTTCATCACGCAACTGCATTTTTTCACTCTTTAATGATTCGAAATTTCAGGAGTTCGTCCATCTTGTTTTTCCCTCCCCTCCCCTCGAACGTATCCCTTATCGGCAATCGATCTAACAACCGAGACAATGCCGTGCGATTGCGACCTCGCTTTCGACTCTTCATGCCGACACAGACTGTCACGTTTAACTTCCTCGCGAAGGGTCTTCTCTGGGCTCAGGTACGGCTAAGAAGAGCGACGGGTGCCTGGGCCAAGCATGGGCCGGTCCCGAGCCGTCCCGACTGGACGGCCCGGGAGGAGATCAGTGGCGTTTCATCTGACTACCAATCAAAATAGGTTTTGCTCACGTGACGGGATAGTTACCCCAATGTTTTGTTGCCTGATTGATTTTTGGTGGAACTCATTAAAAATTACGCTGTTATGGATGTCTTCGGAGGGGTGTTTTTGATTTGGGTTTTTATGGGATAACTAGGGGAGTCTGAGATAAATCCCGGAAAAAAGTTATTTCGGACATTTCCCACCCCGGAATTCTCCCCTCGCTTTCGGGAATTTCTAAAAGCACTAACTCTTGCCCCCGAGAGATCCTTCGCAAAAAGCAAAGTTTCAATTTCCAACTACTTCCCCTGGAAATTATTCCTTCTCTCCTCTCCTTCCCTCCCCTTTTCCTTCCCCGAGAGCGAGAAGAAGAAGAAGGAGAAAGAGAACAGAAAGAACTCGGCTCGTATCATTAATCTCGAGCCCCAAACAGAACAGCTGATGGAAAATGGAGCCATAAATAACAATCTTGCATTTCTCTCCCCTTCCACCTTCAGCTGGGGAATCGTCTCACTCTTCGCCCATAAAAAGTATAAAGCACGAACCGGAATGACGAGTGCATTTCGGGCTTCCGATCCATTTTCCCAGGTTCGGGAGAGTGAATGGTTGCGAGGGCCGAATTGGGGGCGCGGGGCCCCGGGGGCAACAACCTCCGAAAGCGATTTTTGTTTAATAACCCATTTCATTCATTGGAGAGGAGTTAAAAGCGAAGAATGGGATGTGTAAAGGCATATCGGTTGGAGAACATGATTAGGCAGTCAGTCAGTTAATTTATAAATATCTCCCAAGTTTTGATCCACGTTTTCTTAGAGTGCAATTAACATTCCATCCCTGCATTCCGATCTTTCTTCCCTCCATATTGTTCTAACTGTACGCACCTTTGAGAAACAGCTTGACCGAGGAACGCAGCTCGGCTTTTTCCTTTGGGCAGTTTACAAAGGTTTCATTCCTTTCCAAATTTTTAACCCATCGGTTGGTGATTAACCCATTCAGTGCCGACTATGTGATATCTCGTATTAAACGTTGCTAACAAAACTCACAGCTATGTGATATCTCGTACTGGAATTTTTCATTCACAAATTTCTGTACAGAACTTTTCATACAGGAATTTATACAGAAATTTTATACAGAAATTTCAGTACAGGGATTTTATTCAGTTATGCCAATAATGAGATATCTCGTAGTGGAATTATTGATACAGAAATTTCTGTACAGAACTTTTCATACAGGAATTTGATACAGAAATTTTCTATAGAAATCTCATTATAGAATTTTATTCAGTTACGCTAGCTACGAGATAACTCGTAGCTAGCGTGTGGAATTACTGTGGAATTACTGACACAGAATTTTCTGTACAAAACTTTTCATACAAGAATTTGGTACAGAAATTTCAGTACAGGAATTTCATTAAGTTATGCCAGCTACGAAGTATCTCGTAGTGGAATTTTTTATACAGGTGTTAGGTACAGAAATTTCATACAGAAATACATTTACATTTATAGAAATTTCATACAGAAATACATTTACATTTATAGAAATTTCATACAGAAAATACAGGGATTCAATACAGAAATTTCAAAACAGGGATTTCGTACAGAAATTTCAGAACAAGAGTTTGATACAGTACAGTAATTTCAGAACATGGATTTCATACAGAACTTTCAAAACAGGAATTTCATACAGAAATTTCAAAACAGGGATTTCGTACAGAAATTTTAGAACAGAAATTTGATACAGTAATTTCAGGACATGGATTTCATACAGAAATTTGATACAGTAATTTCAATACTGGAAGTTTATTCAGTGACACCAACTACGAGTTATCTTGTAGTGTTTTTTTTTAAATAAAAATTGCAATGTTATACGGGTAACTTAATATGACTATAGTTTGTATATAATTATATGTATTGTTCAAAATAAAACCTCGAAATTTGTCTGACACTCAATGGGTTAATTCCAGAGGTATTCGTACTCACAAAGTATTATCAGAGAGTGAAATAAAACTGAGAAATACAGAAAAGTGCGAATGTCATTTATTCCTTTTGGAAATGGTAACGGTGGCAGCACTGCCGTTCGGATTCTGTTGGCATTCTGAATTCTCCAACCGTATTTACAACTTTCAGTTTCATTTTTTCATTATCAGAAATATTATTTGGTCATAATTCAAATTGTTCTGAGTGAAATAAAGAGGTAAACAATTCTTTTTCGACCATTTTTTGTCGTTTTTTGTTTAATTAACGCACTGTATTCGTCTTTGTCATTTTGTTGAGTGTAGTGAATCTCCCAAAGTTTTGGCAGACTGAATGGATTTAAGCTTAACTGAGAAATCCGTTAGAATCCAATTTGGAAAAGAACTAAGAACATTCTAATCGAATAAGGATTCGGTATGCAAAGAAGCGCTCGTGATTTTAAAATAGAAAAATGAAAAATTAATTCAATTTGGCGTTATCAACGGCAATAACACGAAAACCAATCAAAGAAAAAAAAGAGAAAAAAGAGTATAAAAAAGAAGAAAAAATCTCTTTCTCTCTTCTGCGTGGGAGTCTTAAACGTTTATCTAAAACCGTTGAAATTGAAGTGATCGTTCATTTGGAATAAGTTCAATATTTCACTTGAAAAGTTTTTTTGTTTGTTTTTTCCGAGACTGGACTTTTTCTAATATAAATAAGTAATGAAGGAATTAATTATTCACCGATGTAATTCCATGTTACGCCGGGCAAAAGAAATTCCGTGAGCTCATTCGAAACTAGTTCCAGGATTAAGGGGACATAACTTGAGACGTTGCTCTGAACTGTATCTTACGTCTGGGGCGATTACAATCCCGAGATTATGGTTTTTATGACATTTACGACGGTTATAATCCGGTAAAGTACGCCGCCTTATCAAGATCGTTCTCCGTGTTTCTATTAATATTTTATTTTTATTTCTTCAAATTTGAATTTTTGATAAATCGCGTTCAGAAATTGTGGATGGTCGCCCCGTAAAGACTTCTTTGTTTTCTTTGGCATGGGAACACTCCAACCGCGCATCCACTCTGTCAGAACCCCGCTGAGTTAGTAGTTGTTCACTATGATATAAGTGTGACTGACATACTTATCTTCGGACAACCACACGGGGAACCTCGTCTCAACTCTACTCCACCTGAATACCCTTACAAATGTTTGCTAATTGCAAACACTCACTTTTCCCTCCTAATTAGAACCGCTATGCTCTATAATATATACATTCGCGAGAGTCACCTGAGCTTTTATATCACGAACTAGGAGGACTTGGAAATATATACCCTTTGCGGTCGTATAAAATTTGGGGATGGGTATCTATTGGTCGGAATTAATTTCTTTGGAAAGCGCAGGTATACATATACATAATATTCAGTAATATTTAGTCATATTTTAACAAGAGAGAATCTCTAATTACTGCTAATTACAATTTATAAAATATTCTTTGGAATTATACAATTATCTGCGAACGTAAAGGAAAAGTTTAAACTGATATAGGAATGCATACAGTATAAGATTCGTATATATTCGTATAGTTCCTTGCTGTTGTGGCTGAGTGTAGACATACGACCGCAAAGGGTTAATATAAGATACAATAAAACATCTCCTGAAAAACTGAATGCACTTCAAAAATCCCATTGCACTTAACTATAAATATTATACATAATTTTTAAACAAACAATGCGTATATCAATTTTTTTATATTTTTTTGAATTCTAAACTCTAAATATCTGACGCTTTAGATATCAAATGTACAACAAATTCTCTGAAAATCAGAAAAAACCACCAACCCTAAATCCACACTAACTAATTACAATCAAACCTAAATACAATTCGCTCAAAATTAGATGACAGTTGTGAATAATATATTTATTAATAAAATATAAAAAAATATTTAATAATAATGTGCAACGTGGATGCATTCAGTGTATATTTGAGGAAATACAATATCCTTTCTTAATGGAATGTCGAACCCTCGAATACTCAAAGTCAACCCTTTAACAGCAGAAATGAATTCGTAAAGTTATCTGCTTTTTCCCCGAAACCTAAACAGGTTTTGTACAGATTTCCCGGCTTTTACTTATTTTGGAAAAATGAGACATAGCTCAGATAATTCTTTAGAAAAATGCGCGTCTTTTGGAAAAAGTCCGGTTAAAATCGATTCGGTAGTTCTTTAGATATTGGCTAACAAAAACAGTGTGCACACACACACACTATTCCTTTAACAGATTTATTATATTAGTATGAAAATGAAATACAGTCTCGAACTGTACTTAAATGTTTCTCCTCAACGGGCACAAACCCACTTATACAGAAGCACCCTCGGTGATTTCTCCCGAGGTCCACACCCCCCTCACACCCCCTCACTCCACACCGCACCTGAAATCCACACCCTCTTTTTGCCTCTTCTCCTGGGAATAAATTAAAAAGTAAAAATCTATAAATTCATAATATTATTGCTTAAATATTTTCTGGGGACAAAGAAGAAAAGCGCCATGACAGACGTCATGATTTTTTTCTCCCTCCGCGCGCGGGAAAATTACGAGGCAGACCCGTACAACGATACGGATTACATAAATTCAGGTCCCTCAGCCTAAATCGAGAGAAAACCTGTATGATATTTCAGCCAATAAATATACAGTTTTTCTCTACCTGTTAGGAATGTGTTCCTGTCTGTTTAAACTGTTCAAACATATTCGAGTGAAATGTTTATTTTGTTTGTAAATGTGACTTGAATATTGTTTGGCGTCGTCAAAGGCCTCCAGCTCCGATTAATTATTTTCGGGGATTAATTCCGCGGAGGGGAGGGGGGAGGGGAGAGGGGCGCGACCTTTGATCCCCCGGATTTCGATACCTCCTTATATTTCCGTTACAGCTTTGAAGCTTTTTTTAGAAAGCTATCTCGACCGCAAGCTTCCATTTCCCGTCGAGCTTTCCAAATCTTTTATATATGACTCTATTTCCTGGACAGTTATCCTCTTTCATTTCTTCACGGTAAGGCTTTAACATGTGTCCTTTCCTTTCTCCCCTTTCCTTTCTCCCCTTTTTCTTGCTCTCCGGGGGCTAAATCCGGGGCGATTGATTCTTGTTGGGGTGTTCCGAGGAAATGAAGTTTTGCTTTGCCTTCACCGGGGATTTTTTGTCTCCCCCGTTGGAGTTTTTCTCCAAACCGTCACGATGTGATGATCACACGGGGAGAATTCCACTGAAAACGGGGTTGAAAAACAGTCCGCAATTACGTAAATGCGTAAATGAAAAGTTTGAGACGGAGCCTATGTAAAAAGTCATTTCTCACAAGTCGAGCGTTCGTTTCGTTAGTCGGGGAAGGAAATGGGGTGGAAGGGTCAACAGAGAACGATGTATAATATCCTCCCTGGGGATGGAGGGATGACTTCACTCCCGCTTCAAAACCAGACGAAAAACACGCGACGTTTCGATGCCGAATATTTTAATTGCTTTTCTCCCGTCCTTTCGTTGGGGGTGTCCACTCCGGGGGGGGGATGCGAAATGGCGATGGAGTTGGGGGTGGAACCGCCCCCGGTTTCCGGGTGGAGGACCGAGGAAAGGGTTCCCGCGGGGAAAGGTCGGGGGTCATTTCGAAGACGTTATGGCGTTTGGTGTAATTATTTTTGCGGGAATTATTATCGTACTTAAAGTGCGTTCACTTGTGTGCTTTCGAGAGGATAAATAAATAATTAAGCTGCAGAGAAGTTCGCCGACAGAGGAGTGAGTAAACTTCGGTTTCTTTTGTGCCGTTCCAACTCGATACACAAACAAAGATACTGTATGCCGTATACAATTGTTTCAAATGTTTTCTCATTCTTTCTTTCCCTGGCGGGACTCGCATTTCAAAGAAATCCTATCTCTCCCGTTTAATTATGCCATTTATCGATCCAAATCCTCTCTGAGAGACCAATAAATTTTATTATCTCAATTGCGATAACCGTAATGAAATCTTCGATTGTACTTTCTTAGAGTGGCCGACTTTTTGGGTCAGATCCCACCGAATGTCAACCCTCCTTCGAAATGGCTCTCCTTTTCAGGGGTAATTTCTTATGCAAAATGAGATTCTTTTCACCTCGGTTCCCTCATTTGCCTCTTTCTTTATCTCCCCCTCCCTTTCCCTTCCCTCAATTACCCTTCCTGCAGGCATATCAACATTCAAAAGCCGACGAGTTCCTGTGCTGGCAATTTCATCAGGGCTTAAAACGTCACATAAATCTCCGGGAAGAACCTGGCCGGGGTTAATGGTGAAATAAGACCCTTTATTGTCCTTCCTTTGATTGTTTACTTTTTCCTTTTTTCCTCTTCTATTTCCCACTTTCTAAATCTCTCATTGATAACGACTTTATCCCGATTTCTGTGCTTTATTGCGCTTCCAGTTTATTGCTCGCCACTAAAACGTGCTTTCTTCGAGGGAAACTCCTCATAATAAGGGTTTCTTTCGTTTGGGCAAAGGCACAATGGCGACTCTTCCGCTTTCAAGGACGGGGAAAGCGCTCGGGAGTTCGTTTCCGGGATGAAATTCCCAGAAGAATGTTCCAGGAAGCGTGAACAAACGCCACGGGAAGGAATGCTAAGGCAAAAATTGCATTTTTTCAGCGACCATCCGTTAATTCTCAGTGACAAGTAAATAACATGGGATCCCGGTGAGGTCTATGTTTTCTACAGATTTCCTTGGGGACCTTTCCCAGTCCCAACTGGACGTAACTTCTTTTTCTCTTCCAATTTTCTATTGGAGCTTCTTCGACAAGTCTTCCTCTAATTTTACTTTACGTTCCAACGCTTTTGTTTTTCCCTTTTTTTTCGCCTCTGAGCCGTTCGCATTAAAGGGATGAAAAATTCCGAGACTTTTTTTTTTCATAAATAATTTTCCTCCCGCGGGTTGGTTTCGAAGTTTTTTTTTTTGTGCAAACAGGTATAATAATTTGTGATTGGGGAAAAAAAAACGTTGCCTCCAGAAGGGCGATCAAAACCCTCCTAATTGGAATCATTGAGTTTTTAAGAATCGTTTTGTATCTCCACAGTTTTTTTTTTTTTATAAAATCAACTGAGGAAATTATGATTTATAAAAAAAAGCACTTAATGCCCGATAATTAAAAATTTTTTAATTGTTTGTCCCTCGAGCGAGGAATTTCGGTTTAAATTGTTGGTTTGAAATTCACAAGGGATTATGTTTTTTTTTTTCTTTTTTTTTTTATCCTTGGGCAGTGGAATTGTTTCGTGTCAGCAGATGAAACCTTCTGAAAATTAAGACGCACAGGTTTGAAATTTCCCGCTGAGGAAAACAATTTCCGGGAGAAAAGTTAGGGAAAGAAAATCGATTTTATTTAATTATAATTTTCTTATAAACTTTTGTTTATCCGTATTGTTTGTTTATTTTGTGTTTTGTTAATTCTTATTTTTGTATATTTATTTATTTAGTGTTTTATTGCATTCTTTTGTATTTCTTATTTTGTATATCTTGCATTCTTTTGTATCTGAATTCTCTTGTATGTTTTATTTTGTATTATATATCCATTTATTTATTTATTTTGTGCTTTTGTTTATTTAATCTTTGTCGAAACAATAAATAAGTATTTTATTAAAGCGGAAACTATATTTATTTATTTATCTATTCGTATACTTCGTGGCTTGTTCATCCTTACTGTTTTTATTTATTTATTTATTTTTTTGTCTAATCTTATTTTTGTATATCTATTTATTTTTTTTAATTTCGTTTAGGCCAACTATAGTTCCGACATGTTTGTAACACGTTGAAATATTTCTATTATTTATTTATTTATTTTGTGTTTTTGTCTAATCTTATGGTCTGTTAATTTATGTATTTTACTGTTTAATTATATAATTATGATTCGTTTATTTACTTTTTTAATTAATTTCTCTCTACTTTTTTATTGTTTTTCTTTTTATGTTTCTGTTTTTCCTTTTTTACCTAATTCTTATCTCCCTAATCTCCCTTAATCCGGAAGCGGTTTGTGAAGAATGTTAAGACTAATTGTGATACTTCTGTTGATTGTAAGTTTTGTACATTGTGAGAACTCCTATTTTTTTTGTAATAACTATTCATTTCTTTGCGTCTAAATTTTTGTCTATCAAAAGAGTTGTCACTCATCTCGTTGGAGTAAAGAACCTCTGAAAACCAAATCTTAAACAAAAACTAATTCGAAGAAATTACCGTATTTGAATTTCATGAAAGCATTGTAAGCAATAAGGGTGGTGGCGAAAGGGGAGATAGGCAATTGACGAGAATTTCTTGAGGAATTAAGCGTCTCCTGGAGGGGAAAAAACTTTCCAGAAAACGATTTCAACGTATCCCTCAGGTTAACAGGTTAATGGCCGCGTAACATATCAATTGCAGTTTGTTATTAATCCGCCCCCGTTAATGGCGACTCTTTGGAAATTTCAAAATCCTTTCCAATTTGCAAAAGGTTTATTCGGTGTAAGCTAAATTAGGGTTTTCATGAATTTTTGGCGTGCGAGGCCGGTGGGGGTTTTCAACCCCTTAAAGGGTTCGTGCGGTCGCGAGGGAAGGAGGACGTCCCGCCCCTCGCCCGCAGAACTGCCAAGACAACTACCCCAACTTGTAATTATTCTAAAAGAGGTGAAACAAAAAGCGGGCTAATAAGAAAATGATTGGTTGAGGGGTTGGCGAGAGAGGGCAGCGTTCGGCGCTGGCCTCCCTCCCCTAACGACGGGGGTGGAAGTACAGGAACGACAATGAGAGTTTTCTACTCACCGTTAGGTGCTGGAAAAGCCACGCCCTGAGAATATTGGTAGCTACTTTAGGAAAAATCCCTCGTTTTTTCTGGTTTTTCTTCCCATTTGTGTCGTCGTCGTCTTCCCCCGTTCCTTCTCCGCTCCCAATAGACGCATTACTTGCATCACCTGACAGAAGAGAAATGAAAAAAAATTAATCTTATCTGCGGTCTGCTGTCTAACTTCACAAGAAAAAATTTCCTTCCCCCATTTTCCCTTTTTTAATTTTTAATGGAGGTTTCATAGGGAATTTTTCTCAGAAGCGGACGCTTTTCCGGACTTTCCCCGAAAATTTAATAATAATTCCTCGGATGAATTATTAACATAATCAAAGGTTTACAAACAATTAAACGAATTTATTCTTTAAAAAAAAAAAACTTTGGCGTCCGTTCTTAACGGGGCACTTTAGTTTGTTTATGACGCTGTTAAAGTCACTTAGTCTAATTGTGTTGATTAAAAGAAGTCTCCCATGTGGGGGGGGGGGGAGGGGGAGAGTTTGGGAAAAAATTCCGGTGTAACCAGAAATATCGGCCTAATAATGAATAGTAATGGGCAAAGTCACAAAGGAACTTTTCTAATCTTTAACCACTTAAAGAAAGCTTTTAATCTCGAGTCGATAAGTCAAAGGAGCTACTTAAACAGAACTTAGGTGAATAAAACCAGATGACATGGCTATCTGTAATCTTTTCAACCCTTAATGGACCTTTTAACCACTTTTCCGAATATAATTTAATAAATTTCATATTAATATTTAAACATTCGGAGAAAACCGAAACGATCCATTTTCAACTTGATTCAATTTAGGTCAGTACATCCTAATGAAATTCAAAACTAATGGAGGATGGCAAGTTGATTTAACAAAAAAAAAAAAAAAGAAATAACAATAATCGGATTTAGAAAGACGATCCCCTTAAAAATTTGATAATAATGTTTGCATATGAGTCATCTCAACTCCCCCGTCTATGAATATTGGCCATTAGGCACCCGCAGCATCACGTGTTAAGTCAATAGCAGCTGGCATGAGTCGCCCTTTCATCCCTTGGAGCCCTCCGACGCCCAGGTCGCCGCCAGCCACCCCCCGCCCTCCCCCACCGCCGCATGTGTGATCCTCGCTTCTTGGATTTCATGTAGAGAGTATAATTAAATATCAGGTACTACACGCCAAGGACTTGATCCCAGTAAGCTGATTGGTTCCTGACTGGTTTGAGATAGTCGGCAGATAAGGCGCTTGCCCGCATACCTTAAACTCATTCTGTATCAAGATGGAAGACTCTAACCCCTTTAGGCTGTTCCATTTCGAAAATCATGCTCCGGTTTGTGATGGTGTTATTACCATTATCTCTTCGGTTGTGGATCTGCCGGAATTTCGAACCGGGTCATAAACACACCTCGCACATTGTTTCACTCCCGAAGAGAGAGAGAGAGAGGTTTCAAAGGCTTCTCCTCTCTCTCTCTCTCTCTCTCTCTCTCCGTTCCGCCCATCAAGAAGATCCATTATCGACGAAATCATTATAATGACTAATTGTAAAAAATTTCAAGGATTTGTTGGGGTCTTTTACAGAACTGTGTAGTCTCGAAAGAAAACACAAACACAAAAGAATTTTGGTTAACGCAACTGACAAACTTTGACCTCTGCATTAGGCCCATGATTAATTAATGCTTTTACATTATCCCCCGAGGCAGGTTCAACAGGCATTTTTATTCTCTGCTCAGCGATTGTTTAGCGGTTCCAATGACACACGACTCACAGATATGAGAGAGGTGAGTGAGAAAAGGGCTTTAAAGGAAACGACAAAATTATAAAAGGGTTTAACTTTTGGGCTCAGATGAGTTAATTTGGAATTGATGACGTGTTACTGTGAATGATCCATAAAGAAGAAATTAATACCAAATTTGGACAGTTATGGTACAGATCAGAGGGAAAGGAAGAAACAGTTTTTAAATCTTTGTGTGGTCAATTCGCTCAGAAGGAAGTAACACTAATGGGCTTAAAAAGAGTAACATTCATTGGCCCAGAATAAAGTAACACATATGGACCCAGAAGGTAGTTACACCAATTGGCACAGAAATAAGTAATAACAATTTGGACAGTTATGGTACAGATCACTGTTCTTAAATTTTCCAGTGTTTAATGGGCTGAGAAGAAAGTAACACTTATTGGCCCAAAAGGAAGTAAAACTAATGACCCCAGCAGAAAGTGACACCAATTGGCCCAGAATTAAGTAACACTAATGGATCCAGAAAAAAGTAACACCAATAAGCGCAGAAAGAAGTAACACCCATTGGTCTAAAAAGAACTAACACCAATTGGTCCAGAATTAAGTAACACCAATGCGCCCAGAAAAAAGTAACACCAATTGGCCCAGAATAAAGTAACACGAATGTGTCCTCTGCTTCCCAACTTCTCCCCCTTCCGAGGAGAGGAAGGGTGGCCAGTCGAGTTCCCATATTGAAAGGAAGATGGGCGAGTGGGTGGGAAGTCGGTGCATGAGGATCGGGTTAGGATGTTAATGACAGGTTACGTCACTCACCGGACTCACCTATTGGTCGGAGCTATTATTTCCAATAAAAATTAAAGAATAAGTGAATCCACCTGAATAGGTGGAACCCTCCGTCTTCGGTATTGTTCCCATCGAATGCGCAGGTATCCGCTTTTTGGGAATGCTTCGCCCGCCATTGACAAAACGCATTCTCTCCCACTAATGATTGGAGGAAAACACTTTTGTTCCCATCGCGGATGACTGTTCCTGGATTTCATTCCCAAAACGACCAACAGGAATCTCCCGTAAATATGACTCAAAGTTCGATATGAACATTATTCTTTTGAGGGTTTTCATGTAAATGAGAATACATTTAAATATGAAATTAATGTTCGTTACTGAAAAGTGATTTTCTCACAATGAGAAAATTTTCGAAAATAAAGAAAAAGTTGAGTTCCCGCCATTATTAATTTTTGTAAATAATGAACGGTCCGCATTCTGAACATCGCACTCGTCAATTCCGATAATTTTTTCTTCTCTGACTCTATAAATAAATCAAAATTCGTTTGTTGCTATATAATTAGAGTTTAATTAATGTAATTTTTCAAAGATCGGATGGCAGAGAAAAAATTCCCGGATCATTTTTCTCTGGCGCGTTTGTCAGGGAAAAATGTTTTTGTGCTCGGAAAGGACATAATCGAGGAGAGCAGCAGAAGACATGCCGTGCCGCGGGAGTGTTGACTTTTCTGCATTCGGACCGGAGGCATTTTTGAAAAATTGCCGGTAATTGTCCCGAAATTCTTACAAACATGATATTTTGACATGATTACAATAATAACCGGCATTTACATGATTTTACAAAAGAATACAGCTTTTTGTTTTGAGGTTAATCAGTTCTCATGATTAAATCATTTCAGATGTGGACGCTTTTCGTGAAATTTGCGTGAGCTGCTTTCTTATTTGCTTATTTCCTTGATTATCGCTTTTGTGACTTTTCCCAGAGAGAGAAAATTCCGGAAAACTATTCACTTCCTCTTCAAACTTGTCTCTTATCTTTTCACATTCTCTACAATTTTTTTTTATTATTAAACTTATTTCTTTTGTCATTTTATTTATTTTTCTTTCATTTCTTCTTACATTTCACCCATTTCATTGTATTTATTTGTTATTATTTATTTATTAATTGCTTTTTTCACTCATTTCTTCTGTCATTTTATTAATTTTATTTATTTATTTTTATTTATTTATTTTTTCCTTTCATTTCTTCATTCATTTCATTAATTTTATTTATTTGTTATTATATATATTTATTTTTTCATATTTTTCTTTCGTTTCTTCCTTCATTTCATTTCTTTTATTTATTTATTTATTTATTAATTTATTTAAGGACACACTTTAGGAGTCCTTTCAACTCGATTAACCGGTTCTCAGTGTGAGAAAAAAGGATCAAAATTATAGAGAATGCCGTGACAACGCGGAGGGTTATTTTCCTTTCCGGGCCGGGAAAGGGTTGGGGCGGGGGATGCAATAAGCAAATTATTCTCTGCCGGGAATATTTCGGTGACTTTTTAATAACGGCCGTAACCAATTAATAAAAAAAACGTCGAGATTATGATCGCATGGAATTAAAAAAAACGTCCGTTTTTTATAACTTGTCGGGATTATCGCGCACTGATATAAGCACTTTATTTGGTTTTAAGCCATTTTAGCTGACAAAGCGAAACCGGTTATTCAATCTCTTTATCGCTCCCAATTCGTAGTTGCCAAATTGTTACGAATTAGTTCGTTCACCTGAGGGGGAAAGGCTCAAAGCCAACCTTTTCTTGGCCCAACACGTTTGTACTCGCTATTAAAAACGAAATTAAATCCATTCATTAATTTATGTTGTTGTTGCGATGAAAACCTCCCTCAAAATTTATATGGGAGTCATTGAAAAACCTGAACTTTTAATTGCTCCTAATGAGCATTCCCATAAATTTCACCTTTATGTTATGCGTAATAGACTATAAAACTGTAATGGAAAAGTGTAATTTTAAATAGTCTCTGTTGCGGTCCGCGAAGACACAAACGCACCCAAATTCAGGGGTGGCTCTCCTTTGGGGTTGCAACCAAGGGTGGGGGCGAGGCGCGCCTCCCCAGTCTCAAGTTCCTTCCCTCCGAGCGAGTTTCGAGTTGCGAGGACCTTAAAGTCAACTCTGGTCGATTTACATCCTGGATGTGGAGCGAATTAGAAAGTTTTCCACTTTTATCTGCTCACAGGACTTTAATTAAAAGAGTTTCTTAACGAATTACGGGAGATCTTAACGAATATCTTTCTCTTAAGTATTGTTGCTCTTGTTTTGTTTTTCCTATGTGCATTGAATCACTTCTTCAAAAACTTACGCATTTATTAGGATTATTTTGTAATATACAGTAACGCTCGAAAGTATTTCGACAATACAAAATTTTATAGTTTTTAAGCTTTTATTATGTATTATTTAGTTATCAATAATATAATTGTCGCAATAAAATAACCCAATATACAAAACAGAACATTGTTTTCAGTCTTCTGCTTTTTTCTAGTAATACTCTTACTTAGTTGTATTATTATTAGATATAAGTCTTTGTTCCTTCTGTTATTTATGTATTATTTTTACAGTATTTATAAATGTAAGAACTGTTATAAACACGTTTTAATGAAATTTCACTTTGTATGTAACTCTTACTGGTGGAAAACGAATACTTTTGTATTATCAAAATACTCTTGAGCGTTACTGTACATATAAGTATGTAATAAAGTACTCCCTCGTATTTTTTAATTGAAGTCCTTCATGTAATTTTATGATAATCTTTTTTGTATTTTACTTGTATTTTTGTTGTATATGCAGTATTATTTAACTTCATATTATTTGTATTTGGAATTTATTGAATTTGTGTTATTAGTGTATTGTATTTTTATTTTGTATCATTTATGTTTAAATTTTGTTATATTATTTGTTTAATTCATTTTTATATTAATATATATAAATTTAATTTTTATTATTATATTTATTATTTAATGATTTTATTTGTTACATTGTTTATTTTATTATACATATTTTGTATTTGTATTTTTTTTATATTTATGCTTTTTCTTTATTATTCTAATATAGTTTTATTATTAGTTGTAATTATTACTATTCTATAATTCTAAAGATAACTCTTTGTATCTTTTGTTATTTAATTAATATTATATTTATAAATGTTGTAAAGCATTTTTATGAAATTTCACTTTGTATTTAACTTTTGCGGGTGGAAAACTAAAAATTTTGTATTGTCAAAATACTTTTGAGCGCTACTGAATAATATAAGATACAATTAGGGAATATTTATGGGTGCAGTAATATTTATTTGGTGGTTATTCGGTTTTATCGCAAAAGGAATTGAGACGTGAAATTTGCGAATAATAATTTGGTTAATTTTTGCATATTTTCCTTTCATTTTTGTAAAACAAAAGAACCTTTTTTCATTTGAAGACATTTGATCCGAGTTGTCATAACTTGGATAGAATCCCTTCACATACCGCGACACAATTAATTATTTACATCAAACGGATTTTAGCCATTTTAAACAAAAATAAACCTACGAATGCGGAAATCGTTTATAAGATAATATTATTCTCCATGAGTGAGCATTAACTGCATTGTAAACATACACTTGAATGGTGAAAAGATGAATCCAAGTGGAACTGCTTCTGTCCCAACTTTGATGAGGGTTTCCCTGATGGAAAATGCCAAATTGAAAAGGAAAAATTCAGACTTTGCCTCAAGTTATAAGCAGAGGAATTACAGAGTTTGAGCTTTTTCAAGTTTCCCTCGCACACTGTGGCCAAAAGAGTTTTTCAATTTCCAAAGGAGAGACCTCTTCTGCACATTCATGTGTACCATGGCTACGCCCAATTCCCGAATTCCAGAGGTGTCACGGATATGGGACATATTAGAAAGTGTTTTCCATTAACAGTCCCTTGGGGTAAATAAGGAAGTGCGAACGCAAACAGTGAGTGCCCACTGTGAAACCTGAGGAATTTTATTTGAAAAGACAGTGGCCTCAACATTTTCTACTGAAAACTCCTGTTTTTTCAGGTTGTTCAGGCTTTTGTTTGTATCTTTTTTTAATATAAATAGCGGCTGCGATGACCGAAAGATGTCCTCTATGTGTTCTCTTCGGGACCGACTGACAAATCCCGTGACAAAGCCGAGCTCGCGCTGCCACCAGGGAATATGTAAACTAAGAGAACCAGCATTTCCAGCCTATTGTAATTTAAATTTGATTAAAGGATATAATAAACATGCATCTTGAAGATTATGAAAACTGATAATAACCCGAGCCAATGAAAAGAGTTAAGCCATCAATCAAAGAAGTAGTCAATTCATTGGTTCTTTTTGCCTTGCGACACAATTAAAGTGGGCCCCCTTGGGGAAACCCACTAAATTAACTACCAATAATTTCCTTCTACTTTTCTTAAAAATCGCGCCCAAGGTTCCGTTTTAATGGTTTTTTCAAAAGGGGGAAATCAGCGAAACCTCTCTCTTCCTTAAGTTTAACCTAAGATTGATGGTAATCTGGGTTCAAGGAGTTTCGCTTTCCTGTGGGAGGCCACCCAAAATTTTTATCCCGGACTGTGGTGCAGCTATTAATTTAATTGGATTAATTGAGTATTAATTTCACATGGATTTGCTATTCGGGACTAATCTCCAAACGTAATCTCCTCAGATATTTGTCAACGTGTTTTGTCCCTTTTATCCTCCATTTCACAACGTTCCAACGACCCGCAGTTCATTTTTATCTGTTATTCCTCTCTGACTGAGGAAAAAATGGAGGAAATTTTGGGAAAAATGCAAAAATTGGCGGATTAATTTGCATTATAATCGATCACCGCGAGGGCGTTCGCCGGGATTTTGGGTCGATTTCGAGCGAATTCAATTTTCAAGCGCAGCCTCGAGCTCTTCCTTTGATGTTTTCGTATCATTTTACATTCCTGATACTGTTTTTCTTGAGGCCAAAGCCCGAGAACGTCTTTCAAAGGGGATAATTTTAGTTTTAAAGAGCGCGCGCGGTTAAATAAGGAAAAAAACAGCGGAGAAAACAAGCGGAGATTCAAAGAAGAACGAGAAAAGGGAGTCTGAAGAAGTGCTTCATTTTCCGAGCCGTCAAGTGCAGATGAGAGGGAGGATTCCCCCTTTGGGTGGCCTGCTTTTCATCCCCTGATTCGTAGATTTTAATTAACCGCTCTGGATTTGTTTCCGTCGGACGTTTCCCGAGTACAATGCTCCCGAGGAGGACAAAAAACAGGTGCGACTTCGCCCATTCTAACGCCTTCGAGAACATTAACCAAACGATTTAAAAGAAAATTTTTGTTAAACATTTAATCCAAAATCCTGGCAGCGGCCCAAGGATTTTTCAAAAAATAAATTTCGATCCCCTTTTAACCGATAAACTCGGTCATAATGCATCCGCGGTCTCGACTTTCGCTTTGGGGCCCCACCGAACGCCCCCGAGTGCCACCGCCCTATTCATCTTCCGGAAATGAGACAAAGTCAACGCCTCCGGTGTCGAAAGCTCATTTCTCACGCGGGGGAATGCCTCTTGAAAAATGATCCGAGGAAAGCCACGGGGAGAGGCAGACAACTTCCCCGGGCCCCGTACAGTACGAGGAAAAGTGACACAAGAGGTATGAAGATGTAATCGTATACCTACAAGGACACCAGCCGCGCTGGCACAGCGAGAGCCAAAATCCAGTCACGGACAAAGATAAATTGTTTTCACGGACCGAGTTTCTGGATGTACGCATGAAACATTATACGGACACACAAGAATTAAAAAAGAGAAAAAACCAGCTTGGAAACTTTTTGTTAGCAACTCCCAGAATTACGAGGCGATCGTGGAATGCCCGCAAAAAACAGTCAATATGGCGGCCCCGTTCCCGATTGAGGAATTCGGGCCGGCGAGGGACATCTTTTTCATCCCGAGCACCGCTCGTCTTCCATTAAAAGCAGAATGTCAGTGCACCTCCGACATTCTAAGGCCCAAAATACCATTGCCCGAGGGTTGAAAGACTTTAATTTAAGCTCTCTTTAATCCAAGGATCTCAATCTCCTTGAAAAATGCAATCGCATTGTCCTCATCGGTTAAATACGCCTAAAATGCCTTGGAGGCTTCCCACCCGAGGAGAGAAACAACAGATTCTTCTCTTTGTGTCTC
>JAQIBA010000031.1:1708629-1776105 GCA_028293925.1 Brueelia nebulosa | reverse complement strand
CAACCCTAAAATAACAGTCCTCTCATTTATATTAATTTAATATTAATTAAGTAACAGAAGAAATAAAGAGTTTATCTTTATAATAGTATAACTTATACTATTTATATTATTCAGAAATATAGTTTATATTTATAATAGTAGCAACAGAACTAAGTAAGAGTATAAAAGAAAAAGCAGAAAACTAAGAAGAATGTTATGTATTGTATACTTTGTATATTATTATTAACTAAATAATACAACCGTGAAATAATACACAACCATTATAAAATTTTATAACTAAATAATACACAATAAAATGTTAATCATTGTGATTATATAAAAAAAACTATTAAATTTTGTATCGTTCAAAATACTTTTGAGGGAATACTACTGTATGATTACAGTATTATCAACAACAGATTAGAAATATTTATACCTTTAATTAAAATGCCTTTAAGAAATTAAATAATATGTTAATAATTTGTTAATTTAAACGACAAATAAATTATTAATAGTATTGATAATTAAATAAATACTATTATTGACAACTAAAATATTGATATTGTTATTGTATAACATAATACTACAAATAATGATAACTAAAATAAATATTTATAGTTGAATAATAATACATAAAAAAATAAAAAACCAAACAATAAACCGTAATAAAATTTTATGGTAAAATAAGTAACTAAAAACTACTAAATTTTGTATTGTCGAAATACTTTTGAGCGCTACTGTATATACAAAGGCCCAATCCGACACTGATAGAACAAAACAGCCTTTTCGTCAAACCCATAAAAGCTCCAACGCGAAATTAACTCCTCAGAGATTTAATTGCTTAAACGAATACATTAATACTAATAATTAATAGATATCCGATTGAATGCGAAAATTGCACAAAACTCCGCATTTAAATTATACTTTTTTGAGTGACATTCGCCAAAATTATATATTCCTCTTTTTCATATAAATGCGGAATCCATTACGGGAATCAATCGAAGTTACTTAAAAGTCAAAAGCTTTTTTTTTTTTTGATGAAATTAAATTCAGAAAAAGCATTCCGTCTTAAAATTTCATTTTTAATTAAAATGAGAAAAAATTTAGTTTTAATTAATAAAAGAAACGATTAAAATGAAATGATCTCATATTTCAGTGAAACTGTCAAACTAAGAAAAAAACTTCACCGAGAAACATCTTCGGAAAAGTTTCCCGAAAGAATTCCGGGAAAACTTATAAAAATGAAAAAGGTTTTCCTCCAAAACCCATTTCAGCAGTGAGGCAACGCTCCGAGAAAAAAGGAAAAGAGGCAAAAAGGCAGAGACCGGAGAGAAGAAGTGGAAAGCCCCGGTCTGGAGATTATTCTCCAATACATCTGGACTTGAATTTTCGGTTGTCAAGGCGACGAGAGCTCTGTTCTCGTTGCCATGGCGAACGATCATGCGCAATACAATCCAATTTAATGTGGAAATCTTACAAATATTAACTTAATTTTTTAACTGTTTCCATTCGGGGCGATCAATCAATAAACGGGGGATTAGTTTTCCGGGGTGGATCGCGGTTCTGCAGACGGGGAGGCGTCCGCGAGGGAAAGTATCAATTAGGGCGAAGATGTCTTCGGATAACAATGAGACTAAGTGCGTCATGGGAACCAATTACCGAGCGAGCGGGGGCGTGACGTGATGGATGACCCAATCAGAGAGAGGGGTCACGTGACCGCTCCCAGGGGCCCCGACGCCCTCGCCAGGGCCCGCCACCCTCCCAAAAACCAGACAACTTACCAGGACTACCTAAAAACACAGACGAATATAGAACACCTCTCCGCGCAGCGTCATTGGCCGCCGCCCGCGCGTCTGACGAGGATGACCAGTCCCTTCTTGGGCACCATTTACCTGGAATCATTCAAAGGAAATTCGTTACATCTCGAAGAAGTGATCAGCCTTGAGGCCGGTTTGGGGCTGTGCTTTAACTCGAGATAGGGATCACGTGGTCAGGTCACCCCCACGCAGTTAATAGTGGTCGGGCAGCCGAGAGAGAACCGGCTTGTCCTCCTCGTGTGGGGTGGAAGCCTTTTCCCTCTTCGGGAAGGACACCCGATTGATGGGAACAAACGCCATTAAAAGATCCGCTTTAGAAACACGTTTAAGTCAGATATAAAAATTAAATGAAACATAATTACATTCAATAAAACTAAAGTACTTAAACCTATAATCAGGAATAAAAGGCACTTGAAGGGTATAATTTCATAATTGTTTGAACACCTTTACCAACATTTGGGGGTGAAACAAGGACATTTTGAAATTTATAGAGGTCTTCGATCTGTCACTCTGGAATTCCGTCATCTTCGGAAGCCGAAAAAACACCCTCTGGTACCCGATGGAGGAGAATCCAACATGGGAGAGGATTCCAAATGGGGATGAAACGAGTGCGGTTGCGGAGGGTGCGAAACTGACAACGGTATAATGGGTCACAGTCGTGCTTAATTGGTTTCCATAATTTCAGTCCAGAATTCACGGCTTTTCCCCCCCACGCTGAGCTTTTTTCCTTCCACGGCGCCCTTTTGCAGCTTCAACGTCAACAACACTCGCGTCCGTCCCGAAGAGAACCTCCAAAGGTCAACTCTGAGGGGAGAAAAAACGGTTGAGATTAAAGCCACGATGAAAATGGAGGCGAAAACCCCGGTGCAACGCTTTAACAGTTTTCGGCCATTTTTCTTCATTTGAAAAAGGGCTGAGTCTCGTCACGAATCTTAATAATTAATATCTTAATTACGCTCACCTCGTTCTGGAGCGTCCTCGCATGAGGTGCTGCCACCTGGTGGCCGATCCCCGCATTTATTTCTCGCTCACGTCGTTAACGCTCATTAAACTCATTACGCATCGATATATTATTTGGCAAATAATGCGCTTTGCGGTGCAGTGTTCTGACCGAACACTGAGCCCACCGTAAATGGCGTCGGTTGATCCCCGAAGAAAGAGAGGGAATTTCGTGGCAAGGACGTCTCAATCTCCAAACTCAATCTCACGGTTTGGAAACAGAGGCGTCACGCTGACTTCGCGGGATGATGTCACACGGACGCCTCACAGTCTGTACAGGTACAGCCTCTTTCGGACTTCTGCTGGATGAGCATCTCTTCGTCACTGACCACCCGAATCGGACACAGCTGAGATATCAAGGTCGAATTCGGAGTTGAACTGGTTGATAGCTTATGTCAATCGCTTTACGACCTCAATAAAAAACAAATTAACAATTTTTTATTGTTGTCCAAAGACACTGCAGAACTGCCGACAGAGTTCGGCCATTTGAACGGAGGTTTCCTTCAACGGTCGGCTGCCCACGAAAGCGTTTCTAAGAAGCAAAGTAGGTGTATCCCCCTTCTGTGCCTGGCTGTTCCTGACAACTTGTTTCGCTCTCTCATTGGTGGCGCGAACATCCGCGGAGATCGATTTTACGCTCATCGACGAATGTGACGATCGACCACTGAACGGAATCCTTAATTCGTCATGTTTTCACAACGAATTTAACGAGTTGGATTCGATTGTGAGTGGAAAAAGCCGACTCATTTCCCGTGAATGGAGGCGGCGGGCAGAGCGTTCCCGGTTTGGCAGGTTGCTGGAAAGCTTTAATGAGCTTAGTTGGCAGCGATTAAGGAAGGAGGTGCCTTTGCAGGGACAATTACAGCCTTGTAATTACATCCGATACAGCCTCAGACTGTAGTGCATTATTGTAATAAATTAACGACCACCGCCGTTTAATATTCCACTATGAGATATCTCATAGCTCGCGTCAGTGAATAATATTCCTGTATGATTTCTGTATAAATTTCCTGTGATGAAATTTCTGTATCATTTCTTTATGAAATTCTTGTATTATTTCTGTATGAAATTCCTGTGGTAATATTCCTGTATTATTTATGTATGAATTTCCTGTATTATTTCTGTACGAAATTCTTATACTGAAATTTCTGTATCGTTTCTGTATGAATTTCCTGTGCTGGAATTTCTGTATTATAATTCTTGTACTGAAATTTCTGTATTATTTCTGTATGAATCCCCTGCACTGAAATTTCTGTATCCGTATGAACTTCCTATGATGAAATTTCTGTATAGTTTCTGTATAAAATTCTTGTACTGAAATTTCTGTATTATTTATGTATCCCTATGAACTTCCTGTAATGAAATTTCTGTACCGTTTCTGTATAAAATTCCTGTAATCAAATTTCTGTATTATTTTTGTATACAATTTTTGTACTGAAATTACTGTATTATTTCTGTCTGAAATTCCTGTGATGAAATTTCTGTATTATTTCTGTATGAAATTCCTCTGGTGAATCTTCAGTATCAAATATTCCACTACGAGATAACTCGTAGCTGGCGTTAGCGAATAAAATTCCTATGCTGGAATTTCTGTATAATTTCTGTATCAAATTTCTATGCTGAAGTTTCTGTATCAAATTACTGTATCAAAAATTTCACTATGAGAGATCTCGTATCTGGCAGTTTTGTTTTAAACGCTTAATATGAGATATTACGTAGCTGGGGCTTAAAGGGTTAATACAGTAGCTTTTTAAACTGTCGTTAAATGAGTATTTCCAATAGTTGAGATGACAAAATGAAATCATAAGTTATCGAAGAGACAGAACTCGACACCGAAAATGATAATATTTTGGGGAAGGGAAAGAGAAAAGAGAGGAAAGAGAAAAATTGGTTTAAGTAGGCCAATACAGCAAGCTATTAAGTAGATTGCATCCAAGATGGCGAGACCCATCGTCTCAGAATGAAAATCGACTTTGAGCTTTTGGCGCCGGGACATTCGCGCGAAAGCACATGCGCTCACACAGAGGAACGCAGCTTCTTCCAATTTGAGATTGGATCTGAACCAGTGATCCCTCGTCTTTGTTTGATTGACAGCTCGACAGGACAACCCTTTATTTAATCTTTTCCCTGCCAGGAAATAGATTTTTTTTTTAATTTCTACGCGAGCTTTTCTGAATTTTTCATTGCAGACCTCAAAAAAAAAATATTTTAAATCTCAAAATCTTTTTTTTTTTCAGGGAAAATCCCGGTTTGTCTTATCTTTGTAGTGCAGCTCATGTTTAATTACAACCAATGAAACCCTTTCACTCGCATTTATTTCCTGAGCTTTTGCTCTGTTTATCAGCAAAATTCATTAATTATGAGCTCATTATGGCGGATCAATTTCGCGGTGGTCTTCGGGGAAGGACAATAATTTCACATTATTCAATTTTTCATTTCGGTCAGAGCGCAAAAGAGCGTAATCGGATTAGGCGACATTTTGGGTGCATTTCAACGTGCATTTCAACGAGTGGTCATCTGAGAGGCAAACCGGGGCAATGCGCCCCTCGGGGCGAATCGGTCGAATCCGCCCCCCGCTCACGCGGTTGTGCAACCGCCTCCAAATGTGAGTTTTTTGTCTAAGAAGAGGAAAAACGAAAAACCGGTTGCATAACCCATTAACGAATGGGAGAGAAGTGTGACTACTGTAAATGTAAGGGCTTATCGCGAGATAGTGAGAAAGAAGTCTGATTTGTAAAAGTCTCTCACCGAAAGTGTCTGGAACGGGTTTTGCATATTAGAAATTGAGCCGATGTGGCCCCGGTTGCACACTCTGTGGCAAATCGGCTCCCGTTGGCTCTGGCACGTGGAGGGTAACAGTCTCCCCTTCCCTTCGCCCTCCCCAGGTTTTCTCGCAAATTAAGTAATTTCTCATTCACGGTTATTCGTTCAGGTGACAGAAGTCTGCACAGGTTCTGCTACCTGCTTCCACGGATCATCTATGAATCAAACCAGAGAGGGAATTTCCTTTTTTATTTAACGACAGTTTAAAAAACTTCTGTCTTAACCCGTTCAGTCCCAGCTGGAGTTTTTAATACAGTAATTTGATACAGAAACTTCAGCATAGAACTTTTATACAGAGATTTCAGCACAGGAATTTTATTCACTGACACCAGCCACCAGCTCGTAGTGGAATTTTTGATACTGTAATTCGATACAGAAACTTTAGCACAGGAATTTGATACAGAAACTTCAGCATACAGGAATTTTATTCAGTTAAACCAGCTACGAGATATCTTGTGGTGGAATTTTTGATACAGTAATTCGATACAGAAACTTTAGCGCAGGAATTTCATACAGAAATTTCAGCATAAGAATTTGATACAGAAGTTTCAGAACTGGAATTTTATTCAGTTAAGCAAGCTACGAGATATCTCGTAGTGAAATTTTTGATACAATAATTTGATACAGAAACTCTAGCATAGAAAATTTGATACAGAAATGATACAGAAATTTCAGCATAGGAATTTTATTCAGTAAAGGTAGCTACGATACATCTCAAAGTGGAATAATTGAGACAGGAATTTTATACAGATAATTCATACAGAAATTTTAGAACAGGAACCTGATACAGAAACTTCAGTACAGTACTTTTCATACAGAAACTTCAGTAAAGGACTTTTCATACAGGAATTTGATACAGAAATTTCATACATTCAGAAATTTTATACAGTGACGTCAGCTACGAGATATCTCGTAGTGTTTTTTTTTTTAAATAAAAATTGCAGTAAATGCCATTACAATACTGTAACTTAATATAATTGTATTTATCAAAATAAAACCTCGGCACCCGGGCAACACCCTCTAAATGTCTCTGCCACTCAATGGGTTAATGCCATTCGAGCTCTGACTCTCCTCAATCACCCTCAAAGGGTTGACAAGTGAATTGTTACCGAACAGTTACAACTCATTCAATTCCCGAATTAACTGTGAGTCCCCACTGTTCTTCACCGGTATTTACTTTTCAGCGATATCGAATTCGTGGAACTCCGAAAATAATTTCGGTTTTATCATCTTGTGACCATTGCAGAGGCGAATTCCTTTAGGAGAGCTCTCAAAGGAAAGAATTCTCGGGAATAGTCGAAAACAGGTTCCACTCACACAATCAGTTTTTGCAACGAGCAACTGCCATTTTGAATTATTGAATTCTTCCTTCGGTGAGAAAATGATTTAATCTCGGCTGAGAGGAATACACTGGAGAATTTTTATAATGTTGGGGAGTGTTTTAGAGAGACAGACATTATTGACCTTTGTGATTTGAGCTATAAAAACTGTCTGATGCTAATAAATAACGTCGCTTCTCATAAAATTATATATTTTTAACCCGTTCAACATTCGCGTCCGGAATTTTCTCTCTATTTCGGGATGACACGGGGAAATTTCCAAACCGGAAAACTTTATTATCCGCGGAGACGCTAACAAAGCCCAAAATGAAAGCTTATTTGCTTGGAGAATATTATCATTATCATCCCATTTCATTAACGTTAGAAAAACGATTGACAACCGAAGCCGATTTTATAGTTTAACTTCGTCAAGGTCCGCTAACAAATTTCTTATGAAATTTACTTGTTCTCCTATCAAAGAGGATCCTTGACAGGCATAAAAACTTTCTTTCAGACGAAGGAACCCGTTTAGAGAAAAAAATTCTCGTTAGACCCGCCCGGGTGATTGGCATTCTGATTTCAATATAACACAAAAGTAATTGCGCCCCCCAACCCCAGAGAAAGCTCTCCCTCCAAGAATTTCCCGGCCTGAGGAAGCGAAGGTAGCGCTCGTCCAGCGCCCACCGGGACTGAAAATCAATAGCAAGATGACGTCACTGTGAAAAAGCTATGGGCGGGTCTTTCCGCCAGAAAGGGGGCAACGTTATTTAATCATACCTCGAGGATTTTCACGTCCATCTCCGGGCGAACACTCAATCCGCGTCGGCCAAAGGGACCGTTCGCTTTCCCGGCGGTTTCCCAGGTTGGAAACCGAAAGTGGCCGCCCCCTCTCACAGGGCCAATTCCCCCGTTCTTGTTGATCATGCAGCGTATCCAGTGCAAAAGCAATTTTCTTCTTTGGGGTCAGCTCAAAGAAGTCTTGGGAGCAAAACAATATAGAAACGATTTCCGGAAATGACTTGCTAAACGCGATGTGAACACAATTTTCACTCCTGCCGGCAGCCATTATTTTTATTACAATGAACCGAGCGGTACCCCCCTTCTCGCACCCCCTCTCGCATCCACCCTTCCACTCCGACGCAAATTGCCTTCATTCCCCGGCATTTCAATTTGAGCTCCTGCTTTCGCGCACCTTCGCCCGACTATTTTTCAGCTCCGTTCGCCTTTTCATTTGTCCATTTTTCCTCGGCCATTTCCGATGGGGAAAATCCGAAAATGTCGCCTCAGGAAGCAGACATCCAAATCAGAAGTGAAAGTAAACGGCGGCGACTTTTGCATTGGCAAATAAATAATTGAAGGCATTTAAATGGATTACCGGTTTTGCTTTTGTAGGAAGTCATCGATGGAGGGATTTTCAGGTGCAATTAGCTCAGTCGTCACGTCGAGCACCGTTTCCCACTCCAGACATGTAGTCGGGTGATTTACGAATTTGCCTCTCATTAATAATTAATTTAATCACTCCCGGCTTTGATTCGTGTGTCCCGGCCCGGAGGTCATGGTTCCCATTTCTTATGTTTCCTTCCTTCGCGCCGACGTAAATCTTGATAACGCAGGTTTGGCGGGTTCCACCTCACGCCGATGTACTCCTTCTACGAATGGTTTAACGCTTCGGAAGTCGACCGGAGGTGGAAACGGTTGGGGGAAGCAAAGGGGTAAAGGGGTGAGAATGGAAGGCTTCTGCGGCAGAACAATGATCGAAGAAGCGCAAATGGAGGTGAACGAAAAGCTGAATCATGCTATCAGTTCCCTCGCACATGGTCTTTTATGGAAGCCCCCTTCTGTCTTCTGCTGTGGGTATCATCCGTACGTACGCATTCATTCTACTTGCGTTTGTTCCTCATTCTAAAATGATATCTTCAGGAATTATTCTTCACTTTTACTGAATGACAGTTAAATATTTGGAATAAACAATTTTACCAAACATTTTCTGAGTATTTGTTTTGTTGAGCTTTAGGTTATCCACTGCATTTTTACAACTCTTTCTTTGAGAGGGTTTCTTCACGAGAAAGGTTTTAACCCATTGAGTTCCAACTACGAGATATCTCGTAGTGAAATTTTTGATTCAAAACTTTGATACAGTGATTTCACCACAGGAATTTGATACAGAAATTTCAGAACACGAATTTTTGTTACAGGAATTGATACATAAATAACAGCACAGAAGTTTTCATACAGTAATCTCATACAGCCACTTCAGTACAAGATTTTTCATACAGGAATTTGATACAGAAATAACAACACAGAATTTTTGATACAGAAATTTCAGATCATAAATTTTTGATGGAGGAATTTTGTACAGAAATAACAGCACAGAACTTTTCATACAGTAATTTCATACAGACATTTCAGTACAGGGCTTTTCATACAGTAATGATACAGAAATAACAGCACAGGAATTTTATTCAGTGACGCAAGCAACGAGTTATCTTGTAGTGTTTTTATCTTAATAAGAATTATAATATTGTATCAGTCTCTTAATACAATTGTATTTTGTAAACTTTCATGCATTCTTCAAAATAAAACCTCCACACCCAGAGCAACACGCTCTAAATTTCTCTGCCACTCAATGGGTTAAAAATCACTGTCGCTGTCAAATTTAGGGGTCGCCCTATGACTTCTTCCGTTTTCCTCTGTCTTAACATTTGCTGTTCGGGGTCGCCATACACACACACAGACACACACACATTTTGAAAGCAGCAGAGGAAAGAAAACAAACGCAGAAACCAAGTCAAACACCCACAAGTTTTCTCTATCCCGTTTTTCTGACTGGCGTTGGTGGCAGAAGACCAAAAATTTATTTTAAGACCGGCGAATTTCAAACGAAATTTTTATAAAAGTGCGAACCCCCCGCAAAATGAGTGTATTAGTGGGCCGTAAATCGAAAATCGTTTTCCGGCACCCCGGTGACCCTGAGAGAGCGAAAATCAAAGAATATTTATAAATTTGGGGCCGCGCACAAATGAGGCCATTGGAACCCTATCAAAGGTCTCCCGAACCTCTTCTCGCGTTTTCCCGAGCTTTCGTGTGAACGTTGCGAATTTTATCGGTTTACTCTGTTTAATAGATCGATGAAATTTTAATGGTGTCTTGGTGGTCTGTTTACTGGTTCATAACAGATTAATTGAAAAGCCGTGATTTATTTACGTTCTCACGAACACATGTGAGGGATTCCAAAGACAAAATGTCGCTGCACTATCCACCAATTAAATAGTGCATTAGAGAAAAGAGGGGGTAGGAAAATTCATTTGGAAATTGCGCTCCCTTTCTTCATAAAAAATTCATCCGGAGCACAAAACACAGTTCGCCGTTTATTGACCGTGCCTCCCCCCCTGATTGAAAACAGGGGTTGAGGGAAAGCTAAGAAAGGGGGCAACCCCAGCCGCAGGTGCTTTCTTTGTTACGATAATGTTTTTCTGGCGTTTGCCTCTCGTAAACATTTAATTATTTCCATCGCTCTCCCTCGCGAGTTTCGCCTAGGTACGAAAAGGGTTGCTTTCGAAATCCCTCCCGGAGTTTTTCGGATCATATCAACCGGAGGGCGGACGCGTATTAACTTAATACTCAACGCAAACGAAGAAGCAGGTGGCGTTTGGAATTTTTAATCCACGAGGGAATAATTAATTCATTATAGAAAGCCTACAGCCATATAGCCTTCCATCTTCTTTATCTTTTGTTCCCCCGGAGGAATACCATTTTGTAATTTTTTAATTGCTTTTTTTATTTCCCGGATAAACGATCGACTGTACAACAATCCGGATTCCCTATAAATGTCTCATGCGACACAGGTACGCAGTCACGAAGCCTTTTAACATGATTAATAACCGACGACGGACGGGGAAACCCCTTTGAGGAACCTCTCAACTGCTGACGTCAGAGTGCGCACCGAAGAAGGCCCCACTGTATCGGTAACCCCGCATGAGCAAAGAGGGCAGAGAGGGCGATATGAAAGTACACGAAATTTTACTTACGCGTACAGGACAACGTCGGCCTACGTAAGAGATAAAGACAAAAAGTTTTCCATTATTTTCTCAAAGTATATTGACTTTTTGTATTTGTCTTCGTCTTAGCGCGCACCGATGAATGACATTTAAAATTAATTTCCACCCATATTTTTAATGGCTGTCCAATTAGCGATATAAATTATTGAAACAAGTTGATTTATATCAGCCGTGCATGATAATCGTGTTTTTTTCATCGGGGGGAGGGGCGAAGGGGAGGAAATTCACAAGATTAGCGACAGCATTTACGGGATTTTCCCTTTCCTGCAGAAAACGTACAAAGTGTGACAGTTTAATTCCGGGAGAATACGGTTCCTTTGTTACGGAAATATAAGCAGTGAATGTCTTTTCAAGTTTCTAACAGTGGAAGAACCACGAGCACGTGTCAAACCAGACAGAAGACACCTAAAAAACCAACTGTATTTGCATGTGAGAGCCAGAAACGACCAACTGTCTTCGCGAGGAATCCAAAAAAAAAAAAAATTAATAACTAATGTCCACCTCCCCTTCAATTAAATTTTTATTAACTGACATTTGATGAGACCTAATATTAATTACGAATGTGCTGCGAGTAGTTTATTTGAATATTTAAAACTCATTAAAAATTAGGAGTCCCTTTCTGCTTTGCATTTTATAATTAATCTACAACGTTTAATGGTTGACGGCGTCGACCACTCTTCGGGGTTTACGTAGGCGCGAATTCGGCGCGAACAACCCCCGCCCCGCGCAACCCCCGCTGCCAGCGCGACAGCTTACGTCTCGCCGTGAGCTTCCGAGTGCACTTCCGGATAATTAATTAGCCCAGAGTGTGACAACCTCCGCGGGGAGGTCGGGGCTGCGTCCGAGTGAAAACATGCGCCTAACTCCCATAAATGAGTAATACTGGAAATGAATAATAAATAAATGATATTAATGCGGTCTCGGCTGATGAATGGTGTTCCTAATTATTTGAAACCTGTTATCAGACATTCCAGAAGCTCTCTTTTAATTAAAATTTAGAAAATAAATTGATCCGCCGCCCATTTTTTGGTACTTTCCTCTTTTTTCCTCGTGTTTTTCTCTATTATTTTCCACTCCCGATCCGCTATTCGATGATTGCGACCTCGAATTTATTTCAAACGGGATTCTCACTTTTAATTTTTATTTAGAGATTATCTGGAATTAATTTTTGAACAAAGATCCGATGAGATTCCCAATTTTTTTTTCCTCCTCTTTTGGGTGTTCGGTTGCATTGTATATGTTACGATAAAAGTGGATATTGCGGGAAATGTATACATTTTCAGGTAAATGTGGACATTTGTCTCCAAAATTTACAATTTCAAAAATGGGAAATATACATTGAATTGTCGTTTTGATAGAGCATACAAAATACGAAATACAAATGTTACAATTACACTTCTCGCTCAAATAAATAATACTTCTTTCATTATGAAGTTTCTTTACAGTTTTATAAAAAGTATGTGATAATTATTTGATTGATTATCATTGTATTGATCCTGGAAAACTATAAAGAAAATTGTATTTATGAATATTGGGATTATAACCTTTGAAATTTTATATAATACGAAAAGAAAAATGTTTTATTTTTATTACATAAATTAATTAAACATTTGTTAATTACAATTAATTAAATAAAGTTAACCTTTTGTATTATGTTTAATTAAATAAATTCTTGACTACAAAAACATTTTATTTGTATTTCAACTTTTCTTAAAACATGAAGGTAAGAGTATATATTTATGAAAACGTGAATACATACATTACATTCAGTTCACATAAACCTAACTTTTTGGGAAGTGTATACATTTTACTGTGAAAGTGTGTATTTGTCTTTTCGTTTGGGTAATATGCATTCAACCATGCGTAATACGCATTCATATTCAAGTGTGTTTTTTTTAATTACATAAATTAATTAAATATTTATTAATTACAATTAATTTTGTTAGCATTTTATATTATGTTTATTTCAATAAATATTTTTTTACTGAAACAACATTTTTTAATTTATTTGTATCCCAACTTTTGAGTATACATTTATCAAAACGTGAAGGCAAAAATATATATTTCCTGTGAAATGTATATATACATTACATTCAGTTCACCTAACTTTTTGGAAATATTTTATACATATGGTACACATTTTACGGTAAAAAGTGTACATTTATTAGAGTGTATTTATACATTTATTATTATTACATAGTGTCCATTCACACACAAAAGTGTACATTTACATCATAAAATATACACTGCCAGAGGCTTTTGTTTCTTTCGCGTGCAAACACAGTGTTTTCTGAGTCCGCCGCTGCCCCGTTCGAATCTCCCCAAAAGCAACCAATCAATCAACGCGGAAACTCATTACTAAATTTCTTTTTCTAAAATGATGAGGGGAATCCCACCCGAGAATCCCATAAACTCATTAAAATAAATCGATTAAATCACGGATGTGAAAATTATTTGGCTCCGGGGAAATTTTTTAGGGGTCGCTGTGGGTTTTTTTTTTTCTCAAAGGCTACTTCCTCGGAATTCCATCCCTCGGGGGAGGAAGGGCGAGCGCGGGGGGGTGCGTGCGAGAAAAAGGTTAAACGCTTTTGAATTTAGGGGCAGGGAGAGTTCTTAAAGAAACCAGACTTGGATCACGTAATCTATTTGTTGAGCAACCGCAAAGAAAATTGGATCTGGTGTAATTCTGCTGAGAGAAAAAGATAATGTGATTGGATTATATATTAGAATGGAAAAAGATAGAAGACAACGTGTCATGACTTCTAATGCGTTACGAGGAAAGGTTTCTGATGATCCTCGGAAAAGCCCTGGGAGGCGGGGGACGTCCCCGGGGGCGGAAACCCCCTCCCCAAATCGCTCACGTGAATTACAACCTCAGGTCCGTTATCTGTGTCATCTGTAACCGCGCGAGGAATATAAAACCTGTCAAAACACTGCTCTGACCAATGATATTAAGCGCATTGAGATTTATTGTTCTCAAAAGGCAAACGTCATTCTCTTGAGAAAACCGAATGGATTACTTCCTTTGGAGATTGAGCGCCGGCGCTATGATCTTAAGGTCATTATAACGTGGGACAATGAGTTTAACATTTTAATTACGGGGAATAGAGTCACCTCGGTGTTGTGCACGTGCCCGAAGAGTTGGACACAGTTTAAGCCAAATAACCGATAATGCCTTATTAAACATGGCGACTCATGCGGGAGAGACGTCGATATTCCACTCGAGTGTGATTATTAACGATCCTTAAAATATGGCTCCTCATATTCGGTTCGGAATTGGGAGACGGACAAAAAAAAAAAAATAAAAAAAATTATTTTGAAATTGAGATGACGTTTTAAAAAACGATTGCCCGTAGAAGAAAACAATTTTAACATAAATTTCCCATTAAATTGGGTATTTCAGATCCAATAAAAGTTGTATTTTACAAAGTTTTTGTCACACCTGAATTGTGTACCTTCTATAAAAAGTAACAACATTCCCCCCTTGGAAATATTTTGATTAAAAAAACTTCTTAGTTAAAATAAACTCGTTTGCATAATATCGACATTACTTTATCACTATGTGGTCCTGGAGAATCAACGTTCGCTCTATCTATGAAACATGTAACAGAACCTGAAAAACCTGGAACCTGTCTTGAACCTCGAGTCATGCAAGGTGACCGTTGACCGCTACAACCAGTTTTTTCTATACTCTCCACCGTCGGTTCTCTCCTTATTTCGTAACCGGTCGACGCTTTCCTCCCGCGACAATTCCTCCACCCCAACCCCCCCTCCCCCTCACAAGGCTGCATTAAAATTAATCGATTCATTTATCTCCTTTTTAATGGAAATCAATTCGCGTAAAGGCTCGGAGTGGTCTTCATTGCATCCCAACAATAAACGCCATTTCGAAACGAATCCCCGACTCTTAAATTATTTATTAGACCTCCCGGTTATGACAACGTGAAACTCTTCTCTCATTGGACGAAGTGTGTCCATCCAGGTACCTGCGTACCCATTCGCGAGCCGCCCCGAACCTTACATTCCTTTCTTTCAAAATTATTTTCACAATACAAAATTATTCCTTTTCCACACCGTAAGAAATACTTATTCTTATATACTAATTTCATTAAAATGCTTTACAACATTTATAAATTTAAATTTAATTAAATAACAGAAGAAAAAAAGAGTTTATCTATTAATAATACAAATAAGTAAGAGTATTAATGAAAAATCAGAAGACTAAGAAGAATATAAGTTTTGTAGTTTTTGTTATTTTAATGCCAAAGGCCGACAAACCAAACTAATAATAATAAACATAACTAAATAATACTGTATAACAAAATACCTATACTAAATAACTAAATATATAATAAAACTAAATAAAATTTAATAATACAACCCTAAAATAATAAAATGCTACAGTGTAATAATTAACTAAGGAACTACAACAGTTGTCACATTTATAAATATAAATAAATTAATTAAAAAATTAATTAATTATTTTAAATAACAGAAGAACCAAAGAGTTATAATAATATAATAAAGAACAGTAATAAAAACTACTAATAATAGAACTAAGTAAGAGTATTAAAGAAAAAGCAGAAGAAAAAAAGAAGACGGTTATGTTTTGTATATTTTGTTATTTAAATGCGACGAATGTATTATTAATACTATTGATAACTGAATAATACAACTCTAAAATAATAAAATATTATAGTAAAATAATTAACTAAGAAACTATTAAATTTTGTATTGTTCAAAACACTTTTGAACGCTACTGTATTATCACAGAAATATTTATACCGAAATTAAGAATCAATAGATTTGATCAGAGTTAACCGATTATTTATCTTCGTATTCTTTCTAAAAGCAGAAGACATTGTATAAAACGCGCGTTATAAAGGAAAGGTGACCGGCAGAAGGTCAGATGTTACTCGGCGGTAACCAAATGGCAGAAATATCTCCAAATGAATTGTGCACCCGCACGAGAGGGAGAGTTTCCCTCCGTTTCACCCTCATAAGAATTATACTCTTTTCCTACTCAAAATATAAAATCTGAATCTGTTGTAGTGTCAAGTTCCCTCCCCAAAGATGGGAAAAAAAATGAAGAGCACGATGACAAGATTCGGAGAAAAATCCATTACAGTTTAGTTTAAGACGAAAGCAATGTTTTGATTGTATATCATCGACAACGAGCGTCTTAAGATATTATCGTAAGTTAACACCGGTCTAAAGGCGTTGAACCTGAGTGCATTCGGGGGCATATTCCAGGTTCAGTCGCGGCACGAAAGGAGAAGACGCGATAATTAATGGGGTTGCATCGGCTACGGAATGAATTTGATGTTTTATCGGTGGAGATCATAAAGAAAAGAAATCCATTTCGGGATTGGGTCGTCAGCCATACAGCAGAAATAGTAAAAATAAAATGTTACCTTATCTAAGTCTATAAATTGTAGATAAAACACCTTGTAAACCGGGGAGGAAGATAAATTCTCGGAGGAATTGGTTTAGAATTGAAAAACCCGGAAATAAAACTATTTTAAAATCCCTTCAGTTGAAGAGAGGAAAATCTCCAGAGTCCCTTTATGACTGACAAGGCAGAGTTACATCAATACCGAGTTCATAAATATTAGATCAGAGATGGAGGGTTCCTTCGGACGATGGTCAATTTAGCACCCTCGAGAGGCCGAAGGTACGCCGTGGTTGCCTCCCTCTCACATGCGATTCCTAATCACGTTCGACCCCGAAGGCGCCGCTCCAGGCCTTTTACTCCAAATTACGTTTATTCTATTTCTCCTTCATATAATATTTATGCCTCCAATGGCGTCTTGCGTGATGCCATGCCTGAGTGCTTTGTCGGGGGGTACAGTGGGCACCGGTTCCCGGGAGAAAGGCAAGCCCGTCACCGAAGTGCTGATTGCTGTTCGGTGTTCACCTTTCGTCACCACTAATGACCGACTGCTCTCTTTTCAAATCTGCCAAATTCTCACGTCTTCAAATTATCTGTGGTCGGCTTGAGACAAGACAAACAAAATTTGATTTACGGCCTCGCGGTAAGAAGACCGCGACGGAGGGGCTTTTCAATGCGCGCTTCCGTCTTTTCGCTTCCGCCCGGGGGTTGGCCTCCGATCGGAGGGTTGCACACCCCCGTCTGCTCTGTTTAGCGTCATTGCATGCAAAGGCATGACTTCTCTTATCAGACTCTCACTAAGATTCATCGATCTTCCTCTTATTTTCCCTCTGCGTTTTGCCCTTTGAAAGCTTCCACGGAATTAAATAAAACTCTTCTGGGGTTGACTTACCGAATCCGAAAATAAAAAATAAATGAAAGCGCCCTTACCCATGGTATCTGAAAAAGAAAAGCAATACAGAGTGAAATTGGAGCGGAAAATGGGCGGTCTGAGCGAAAATCAATTTGAGGCAACACCTGGGCATTGAGGTTGGAGCTACCGAAGGAAGGGTTCAACCTTCGGAGTAAGGCACGTGACTAATATCCCATCGAAGAGGTTAAATTATAAGTTAGAGTGTCGTAAAGTTAAATTAGATTATAATCGATCAATAGTGATCACTCTCATCACCTGTGGAGAAGCGGTCGGGGTCACATATTTCGAAGGGTGCACGTCTCGTTTCATTAATGAATTAAACGGTTTTTAAATTTTTTAATTAACTAAATTTCCGAGCCGGCTACCATGTTATTTTCCCGATTTAGGTAAAAAGAATTCTGAAACCTGAAGTAGCAGAGGAGGAGGAGAACACCGCAACCCATTAGCTCGCCGTGTGGATATCCGATGACAGGTAGTACAGGTTCTGTGAGTTCTTACATTTTTTCTGGAGGAAAGCTTTGGGTGTGTTCAGTCAACGACTCGGATTTGGGTCGTACCTTCGATGCCTTAAAGAGGTCGCCGACCTTTCCCCCAAAAGAATCATTCTCCAGAAGGGAGAAGTGTAAGGGCGAGTTGTAAAACAAACAGAGAGGGGGTGAATTAAAGCGAAGGTGTGGCCAAGGGGCGCACAGGAAGTGAGGAGGGGATGTTAGCATGACTCAGTGGGTGTGCAGCTGGTCCCCTGCGCAACAACAGCCTGCTTCAGGTTCAGGTTGGGGCGCCGTGAGTCACCGGCCCTTTGATTCAATTATCTTGACGGCGTATGAATGCCCAAATCAAGACTATTCTTTTAGGGTGTTGATTTTAAACCTGAAATCTTTTGCACACGAGGCGGCCATTGTTTTTTTTCCTACATTGCCTTCATAAAGAGGCTCGTTTGGGTGAGGAATTCGGTTCCCTCCTCTCCCCCCCCAATGCGATGTCCACTCTTAGAGTTTATTAACGCTGTTGAAAATCTTAAAATCTTTGTTTTGGGTGGCGTAGACAAAGGAGATTTTTTTGAGAATTTGGTCGTGAGTCGGGGCTTAGTGGCGGCGTTGGGATTAAACAGATGGAGGGAGCTCTTAATCCCGTGAGAGGACATTCGGGGAGGGGAAGGAAATAATTAAGAAGCAATAAGGACCTCCGATGCAAAAAATATACTCGAGGGCAGGGAATTAATTCGTCGGGCGGAGAAATTAAAAATCGAATCAAGACCTTCGTGATGATGTATGAAAAAAATGAAAAAAAGAGGAGCTAATGAAAAAATGCAGGTTTTTTTTCTCCTCTTTTAAATGATTTTGTAATTTTATATGGCGCCACTACAGTTTGTTTTGTTTTCACGTATCTCATTACAACGGGAATAAGTAGAGAAACGGGGCAAACAAAATTTATTGATTGCTTAGAATTAACCATCCGCATGTGCACACATGTTTCGAGGGGGGAAAGAAAAAATATTTCAGACGGAGTCTTATCTCCTAACGAAAACATCCCCCCAAAATGAAAAATCATTCGCTAATTATGAATTCGATTCTCAATGACTTCATCTTTCGAAATGTGGAAAAGGACGGGCGATTTAATGGGCGTCCCATCGCTTATGTAAATTACGCCATCAACTTGTCCTCTAAACAGATGTGGAAAATTATTTATTTATATTTGGAACGCGGGAAAGGGCGATCGGGCAGAGTGTCAGCAGAGGAAAAGCGGTGGTGCGTCCTTGAAGAAAAGGAAAACAAAGGGAAAAGTCAAAACAAACAAATCACCCGATCACAATGGGTGAAAACCGCCCTTTCCCGAAAGGCAAATGCTTCTCCATTCGGGGGAAAATAAAGAAAGCACAACAATCTCACTAACAATCTGAATCGGGCAACTAAGCGGCTTATCTCTACTCAGTCATCGGGGGGTAAAATCATCCCGTCTTTCCATAAAACTCACCCTCAAGTCAAGACACCCGCCACCGACACCCAGTATGTCGACGACAGGGACTTTAATCCTGAGTTAATAACAAAGAAAACTTATAAACCTAACTTGGGGTGCGGAACACATGCAGAAATGACCTTCGCGAGCGATCGAGTTCAAATCGGGCTCGTCCGGGGGATGAAAGTTTAAAGCTGTAATTAACGGGGGTAGCGCTAATGAGGAGTACAAATTGCGATTTCATGTGGGCGGTCAAATGGTCTCTCGCGTTTTTTAATTTATTACGCAATAGCGGGGAGTATTTGCAGAGGGAGGTTCCGGGGGTGGGGGGTGCGGCGGGGATCCGTTTATTTTTCTAATTAATTCATCTTTTGAAAGGCAAAGAAAATCGGAGCGAGAGGGGATAAAATGGATGAAGTTAGCTCGGCTCGAACAGGATGATTTGCATTTACGGATCGAGAATAGGTAATCATGTGCTACGAGGCACCAGATAATTTTATAAACCATTATAGGTGGTTCGAGCGTAGCCGAAATAACGAACCACGCCAAATCAGGTTCATGCATCAGAGACTCTTCATTAATACAGGCTGGGATGCGCGTCCTTGCAGGGAAACAGACTTTGTAAGCGAAAGTAGACTTTGTTCTTCGGATGGAACGTGACCTTAAGCCGGGGACAGTATCTTTGACTAATGACATTTCTTCTTTTCTCCATTTGGGACTGAGTACATATCATTCCTCTGTTTGGGAGGATAATTGTGCTTGTTATTATGACTTGCAGGTATGTTTTTCATCTGCTGACAATTAGTCTCGCGCTAATCTTTTTCTCCTCTCCGCATTCTTTTGCAGTTGGTGTCTCGTGCAAAAGGTTAGCCGTCGACCCGTGGGTTCGTTATTGACGCGGGAATTCCAATATGGCGCCCTCGAAACAATAAACCGCATTGATCTTACAAAACCCAAATAAAGACAATGTAAAAATACTGTATATAAATATAAAAAATAATATATATAAGATTAAATTAATTTAAAAACGTAAAAATAGTATTAAAAATAAAATAAAACAAAATAATATAAAAAACTATATGTAAATGTGTAAAGACAATATAAAAAAATACCTATACAAGTCGAAAGCCTTGAAAATAAGGAGTTTCATACTCAATCAATAATGTCTATATTTAAATATTTACTTATTTATTTGTTTTATTGGTTTTAATTGTTTTTTATTTTGTTGTGTTCTTTACTTTTTTACTTTAAATTTAACAAAGCTTTAGCATTTTGAAAGTTAAATATAATAATATTTTAAGCTAAATATAATAATAATTTAAAGCTAAATATAATAATCTATAATATAGATTTAGTATTTTTAAAGCCTAAAGTTTTATTTTTATTTTATTTATATAATCGTGCATTTATATTATCTGTTTATTTACTTTCAGTATTTATTTTTTCTCCTCATTTTTTTAATATTATAAAAATATTTTATAATAATACATTTATATTATTAAATTTTTTTTAATATTACATTTTTTTTATTTATTTAATATTTATTTAATTATTTTTTTTATATATTTTTAATAATTATTTTTTTTATTATTAAAGTATTTAGTAAATATTGTCGGAGAGAAAGTTCGGGAACACTTGTAAAAGAAACAAAAAAAGAGAAAAAAAAGAAGTACCAAGCTCCCCTGTTTACCCTTTTTCTTCCGTGTGTGGTTAGGTTATGTTTAGAATGTTATTTTAAATTCCAATATAATTATTTTCACCAATTCATACATCCTCCAGCCCGTTTATTTCAACAGGTTATGGGCCCAGGAACCCTTAGCACTGCGCGAAATTTAAGAATTACGAGCATTTTTCGATTTTAAGAAAGTTTAGCCGTGAAAAATGTCGCTCGGAAGTATAGCGCGAATAGAATGCCTGACGAAGGATAATTACGATACGTGGAAACTTCAGATGAAGGCTCTTCTGATCAAGAATGATGCATGGGGATACGTAAACGGCGATATTAAGTCGGAAACGTCGGACGCCGCAGAGTGGGCGAGGAACGACGGAAAAGCCCTGGCAGACATCATTCTGAGTATCGGACCCTCGGAACTGAAGCAAGTAAAACATTGTCAGACATCTCGTGAGTTATGGGCGAAACTCGAAGGAATTTATCAGTCAAAGGGGCCAGCAAGGAAAGCGGCACTCCTGACGAGACTTACTTTGAGCAAAATGGAGGAGGGAATGGACGTACGGACCCAGTTAAATGAATTCTTTGACACTGTAGACAAACTGGCGGACTTGGACGTAGACATCAACAAAGACTTACTTAGTGTGTTACTTTTAAACAGCTTACCGGACAGCTACGAAAACTTTAGGTGTGCAGTAAAGTCTAGGGACGACCTACCAGACACTGAGACTTTACGAATTAAAATATTAGAAGAAAGTGACGCACGAAGAAGTAAGGGGGAGGAAACTTCGCAAGACGCGATGTTCTCGAGTAAGAACCATCGTCGGAAACGACCGGAAACCTACGGTCAGCGAAAGGAAACTCCACAAGACCCAAAATATGGGGGGTCATTCCCGTTCAAGTGTCACCGTTGCAGGAAGATAGGACACAAGGCCTCTGAGTGTACTGTGAAGGAAGCACAGGAAGGAAGAAATAAGGTCGGACTGGTGGGTATAACCTCACTTAACACCAGCGGAACGATCAAAGGCAAGTATTCCAACAGAGAATACAACTGGTGTTTGGACAGCGGGGCCACTTCACACATTAGCCGAAATAGCGAAGATTTCACGACTTTACGGAAAGTCTACGACAAAACCATTAATATGGCTAATGCGGACAGTTGTAACATCTTAGCCCGTGGAATGGTTCAGATGAACGTCGATATAGACGGAAAAACCAAAATGGTGAAAATTAAGGAAGCTTTCCATGTGCCGGATCTGCGTACCAATTTGCTATCCGTTAGCAAGGTCACAGACCGTGGCTTCAAGGTTATCTTCGAACGTAACCGGGCACGAATTCTTCGGAAAGACGGCAGCACTGCTGTTATGGCAGATCGCATTGGTGACTTGTACTTCGTACGGGAGAAACGTCGCAGGAACAACGCATTCAACGCGGAAGTGCAGAAAACCTCGTTGGTTACATGGCACAAGCGACTGGGTCACTTAAACGGCAAGGATTTGGAACATCTGCTGGAACGGAAGATGACTCAGGGGGAGCGATCTAGGATCGCAAACTGCGAAGTCTGCGCTAAGGCAAAAATGGTGCGGAAACCTTTCCCGGAATCGTCGAGTCGGAGAACCAAACCTCTGGAATTAATACACACGGATGTTTGCGGTCCAATGCGAGAAGGAACTCTAGGTGGGTCCAGATATTTTATTACTTTCATTGACGACAGCACTCGCTGGTGCGAAGTGCGTTTCATGAAGACGAAAGCGGAATCTTTACAGAAGACAAAAGAAGTCATAACGCTTTTGGAAAATCAATTTGGAAGAAAAGTAAAATGTTTGCAATCAGATAACGGACGAGAATATGTTAGTAATGAGTTTGATAATTATCTTAAAAGTAAGGGAATCAGAAGGAGACTGTCTATACCGTACAATCCTGAACAAAATGGAGTGGCCGAAAGGAAAAACAGAACACTTTTGGACATGGCGCGGTGTCTGCTTCTGGAGTCCGGATTGCCAATGAAGTTGTGGTCGGAAGCCGTGAACACGGCCAATTACATCAGAAATCGATGTCCAACGAGGAGCACTGAAGGTGCATCACCTTTCGAGAAAATTACGGGAAGGAAGCCGCATTTACTCCATTTGCGCGTTTTCGGATCCAAATCGTACATTCTGGATCGAAATCCCGGAAGAGGAAAATTCAAACCTCGAAGTAAGGAGGGACGTCTCGTTGGTTACTCCAATGAATGCAAGGGCTATAGAGTCTGGCTACAATCAGAAAACCGAGTAGAAGTCGCTCGAGATATAAAATTCATTGAGCAAGACAGCAGAATCGACAACATTTCATCATCTCAAACGAAGGAGGCGTCAGGAACTCACAAATACGTCGAGATTCTACTTCACCCAATGGACCGGAATGGAAATTACGACAAAGGTGGGAAAGATAGGCCAGAAACGTCGGAAAAAAGCACGGACTTGGAGCCTCAGTCGGAATACGAAGATGGAGAAATGGAAGAAGATGAAACGGAAAAAGAAGTCTGCGAAGAAGAACAGGAAGAACAAGAAATCTGCCAAAACCGTCGCCAGAGAGTAGTCACAAGGGGACGCGGGAGACCGAGGCTGGTGAAGTCGGGAAACCGCGGAAGACCAAGGAAGGAGTACCAAAGCACAGGCGACAAGATAGAAGAAAGAGACTTTGAAAAAGATCAAAGGTGTTAGAAAATTTTTTGAGCGAAGTGAAAGGAAAAGCCAAAATGAAGAAATGAATATTTTTTCCTATCACTTCGAGGGGGAGTGTCGGAGAGAAAGTTCGGGAACACTTGTAAAAGAAACAAAAAAAAGAAAAAAAAGAAGTACCAAGCTCCCCTGTTTACCCTTTTTCTTCCGTGTGTGGTTAGGTTATGTTTAGAATGTTATTTTAAATTCCAATATAATTATTTTCACCAATTCATACATCCTCCAGCCCGTTTATTTCAACAAATATTTTTATATTACAACATTTATTTTATCTATTTATTTTTTATTTACTCTTGTATTTATTTATTTTCCTCCCTCAATTCTTTTAATAATACAAGATAAAAAACGTGGACCAGATGTGGTTGTAGTGTAGTGTAGATTCCGAATAGTGTGATTTTAAAATGTATGAAAATGTGAAACAAGTGTGTGGTTTTTTATTTTAGTTACTGTATCTTTTAAGCCCGCGGGCAAATAAAAGAAATATATTTTTATTATTATAATAAACGCCTTTGAGTTTTCGAATGGTTCCAATATCCTCTTTGTGTTGCATTAAATCTCGAATGTTTTCTCCCCTTTGACAAAGAAACGCTTTCGGAATGAGCAGACTTATTTAATTTGTAATTTAAAGAAAAAACAATCGTCTCCCGGAGGAGAAAAAGAAGAAGATAATGAGAGAAAAAAAAAGAAAATGAATTTAGATAAAAGTTTTATGCATGAGAAAAGAGTGAAAATAACTGCGGAGCTCCAGTCATAATAATTAGATATCAGAACTCGGGGGCCCATCATTTGATAACGAACAGAAAGAAAAGGCAGAAAACCCTTTCCCTTCGCTGACATTCATTTAAGATTCTTTTTATTTGTTCTTAATTTTTTATCGCCTCATTCAATGATTTATAATTATTTTTATCGGCGTTTCTCTTCCAGCGAAGAACAAAAGGCAGAACAAGAAAATGTTTAATCAGTTTTATTATGATTACTTTTTCTCTCTTCTTTTTTCTTTTCTTGAGACGAGAAAAAACCGGGAAACATTTTCCCCGCCGGTTGAGATTAAAAATAACGCATTAACGAACACTTTCCGCGATTAAACATTTCCCGGGCTTTTCCCCAAAGGAACTCGAAAAACAAAAGGAGAACTTGTTCCTTAATCCCGCGGATTAAAAATCACTTTCACGGGGCGACGAAGACTTTTCGCTGAATTTTCGTTGTTCAGACAATCGTTCAGATAAAAGAGAAAAAGAGGACAAAGTGAACGGATCTCAGCTGAGGCGTTCGCCCACAAACTGGGAATTAAAATGGCCGCCCGATGTCAATTAGTTCGTCCATTTATTCAATTCATCTTCTAATCGAAGTCCTTAATAATTCGAAAAGGTGATTCGAAAGTTATTCCTTTTTCTAAGAAGAAATTCGTGGCGAGAGAAGCGCAATTTAAATAATTGTGAACATGTTCATGGAAGCGTGATATTACTGTGAACGGCAACATGCGTCGACTGGATAAATACTGGATTCCATCATTTTCCAGATAAAACTCCCTTCCCCTCTCTGGAACTGTTTTATTGTTCCCGTTTCGCTCTCTTCTTTTTCTTCTTCCCAAGTTCTTGTTTTCCTTTTCGAGCTGTCGAAAAAACAACGAGGGAAAATGTCGTCATATTGCGTTAATGATGTTTTAATCGAGTTAAAGCGCTCTGTGCTGTTATCGATGGGAGAGAGAGAGAGAGAGATGAGAGAGGAAAGAATGACTTACTTCATCTTGTTTATATTCATGAAGGGGTTGCTTCTTCTCGCATTTTCCTACTTAAAATAATAACAACAGGGTTGAAAATGGTTATGACAGGGGAAAAGAATTCGGATCAAATATTTAACGCCGAAGTTAACGGGATTTTTTTACGCTCTGGAGGATATTGGAAAGTTCCAGGGTGGAACTCGACTTTTCTGGAGTTCTGGAGAGAAACTCGGGTTTCCTGAAGTTCCAGAGAAGAATTTGGATTTTATGGAGTTCCAGAGATTAACTGGAGTTTTTTGGAGTTTCAGAGTGGAACTCTGGTTTTCTGGAGTTCCACAAAAGAACACGGGTTTTCTAGAGGTCTAGAGAGGAATTCGCTTTTCTGGAGTTCCACAGAGGAACTCCGTTTTTATGCAAACTCAGAGAGGAACTCGACTTTTTTGTAATTCCAGAGAGAAATTCGGTTTTTATGGATTTTAAAAGAGGAACTAATCTTTTTGGGGGTTTAATAGAAGAACTCGGCTTTTTTGGAGTTCCAGACAAAAACTCAGCTTCTTGGGGTTCCAGAATAGAACTCGTTTTTTCTGCAGTTCCAGAGTGGAACTCGGTTTTTCTGGATTTCAAAAGAAGAACTAAGCTTTTTTGGACAGAAACTCGGTTTTTCTTGGGTTTCGGGGACAAACTGGGTTTTTCTGGAGTTCCAGAGAGTAACTGGTGGTTTCTGGAGTTCCATAAAGGCTTTTGGAACTGTTCTTGAAGACTCGGGGAAATAATTGGGAGGGATGGAAACATTTCGTGTCGGCGTTCGGACACTGAGGTGTTAAAAAGTAAGATGAGAACGAAATGAAAGGCATTCACATGTTTAGGGGTAATAAGACAGGGGATGATCCGGGGGTAAAACAAGGGCGGATCGGCACACCTCGCATTGTTATGTCTCGATCGAGAGAAATGAAGGCGACTGTCAATTACCTGGTGATGAAGAGTGTTTTGCCACGAAATGCTTTTCCTTCCGTTTCAGATACCGCAATATCTCCCCCATTTATTTTCTCCTCTTTTTTCACTTTCTGTTCTTTCTCTGTCTCTTATGATTTTCTTTTGTTCCTGATGTGTCTATTCCCCAGTTGAATTATTGGTTGGGGGAACTCGGAAAAGGTCTCTGCGCGATTATCACGAAACGGGGGCGGAGGTGCACAGCATTTGCACCTTTGCAATAGTTCCAGACTGAGTTCGGAACAGTTCCGGAGATTTAACTGCTTCCGCGTCAATGGGGATGATCGAAGAGGGGCGGAGATTTATAAGTGGATTTCCCCGAATTGCTTTTTCCACTTTTATAATAAATTCCCAAATACCGAACTGTATTTCTTCGTCTGCTTTCCTTTCGACTGTTCTATTTACTCTATCCATTAATAATTGTTAATTAAGAGTTAACTCATTAAAACTCGTGAAAAGCTCGAGAAATTCCAAAAAGTGGTCAAAACCGAATGACCTCCACTTCTGAAAAGCCTCAAAATTGATTTATTAAATAAACAACAATGACAGCTACCATTATTAATTAACCTTCGAAAAATATTGAAGAAGTTGAAGTTTACAGCAAACAAGTTCTGATTGAGACCGGGAGAAGCGAAACAGATAAGGAGAAAGACAGACACAAGAAAAGTGTTATCGTTGTATCTAAGTCATGCATCCGTTTAGGTTGCGCACCACAAAACGATATCACCGGGAAGTCGTTCACGACTTTTTACGGAGCCAAAGCCAGGGGTGGCTGGGGGGGGGGGGGCGGGAGAGGGAGGAAGACTTCCTCCGTCGGTTGGAAAGCACTTAGAATCAGTTAGCAACAGTTATTAAATTTTGAATAATGAAATAAAGTGATTTCGGGTCGCCTCTTTCGACTCTTTCTTCCTGGAATGAGATTAAAGCAATGCATGTTTCCTGTTCTCGGTCCCTCTCTCCATAACGAAATCAAATCTCATTCGCGACAGACCGTTTCCCCGTTCGCATCTCCACCCCCATTACAACGGCATTACTAAACCCCGGCACTCATTGCATTGAATTCCAATGGGGTGGAAAATTTGATTCGAGATACACCGCAATGCTCGGAGTTTTCCACCCGTTCTTCGAACCCTCCCTCTGCACCCTGGTGACTCCACTCTTCGAATTTGCATAATCAAAGTTCGGTCAGGCTAAACGAATCTCTAATATTCAGACACCCACCCTCTCGTCACTCACTCGTCATTTCCATTTGAAACTTGTTCTTTTCGTTGGGAGTTACACTCATTTTCTGTATTATATTATCATATCGAGCGCTGCGCTTTTCTCCCGAGAGTCTTTTTCATTCCTTCTGTTACTGACTTTTCTTTTTGTTCTTGACGTAATTGAAAATGTTTCCAATACTTCTGACTCATTCTTAATAGTCCAGTCTAATTAGACATTCAAGGTTACATTAATTCCCAAGAAATTGTTCAGAGTATTAGTTTTGGTTCACAAACAGTTCTTCATCATTTTCAGCAAAACGGTAAGATTCTATCGTGACAATCAGCTCAGACATAAATTGTAGAGGATAAAATTATCTACACAAAATGTATGAGTACATTTCTATTCTAAGAGCCACCGTTTCTGAGATATAACCATTCAAAAAAATTTGAATAAGTTGTTGAAATTCCTCATAAAAGAGTACTCAATTTTCAAGGCCCAATAACTTCTTTCAAAGCGACCAATTTTGACCAAACTATGTATGGCTAAAGAGCAACATTAGGGCTTTAAAATAAGCCATATTTGATATTCCCATCAGCAAAACTTCGGAGGCTATTGGAGATCAAAGTTTTAGAAAAAACGACATTTTAGCCATTTTTGCCTGAATTTGAGGCCAAATATCAAAATAGTATCACTTCGGATTTCATTCTAACTTTGTTTCATTGAAAGAGCACTTCTTAAGCTTTCGAATGCATCCGGTTTGATTTTAGAGAAACCACTCTGAAGGGGTGAAATCGCCCCTCCAAAGTTGCCATATTAAAAATGGCCACAAATGTGTCATCCAACTTTTTGAATGGTTATATCTCAGAAACGGTTACTCTTAGGAAGAAAAGTATAGGTACATTTTTTGTAGATAATTTAACTCTCTACAATTTATGTCTGAGCTATTTTTATGACAAGATCTAACCGTTTCGCTGAAAATGGCGAAAAACTAATTTTATTGACCTTTGACATCTGATTTTTGAAGACTTTTGACATTTTATGTAAAATTATACTGTGAATTTGACAAAGTTTCAGATTCTCAGGAATATCATATAACTTCATCCCTTATTTGATTGGACTATTAATTAATTGGCAAAAATGTAAATACATGTTTTGCAAATTATAAGGCGCATTGCTGACTTGAGTGTAAGAAGTACAATTAGCATAAATTCCATTAACGCGTCAAAGATTAGAGAAAAGCAATAGAAAAGATAATTTGCCCATGACAAAGGACGACGACTATGAATTTATTGAAAATAATCGTTGGTGGATGTGATTCGTTTTCTTGGAGGAATCTTTCAACAAGTCTTGGCAGTGTAATCTACCCTCTTATCTCCGTCTCGGTCTCACCTCAAAGAAGTGGAGGTGTCCTTGAAAGCGCCATTTGTTAATTAATCTTGTCCGGGGAAGTTTCCTCCCCGTCGCGCCGAGAATCCGTCAGCTCGCGAGGGGTGACTCCGGATCCGCAAAGAGACCAATGAGTGTCTCTCCCGAAGAGAAAAAACTCATTGTCAACCCTCAATTTTCATTAAAAGTTGTATAATTTAGAAAAAGCTCGGAAGCTTCCTTTTCTCAGTGAGATTAGAGTTTTTTCATTTTGTTTTGAGCTTCCTGTTTTTCCCTTCTTCTCCCGCTCGCAACTTTTTATTTTCTTATCGCAATTTTCTTTTTTTTTTATTTCTCTTTGTTTTTGTTAAAATAAATGAGATTTACAAAAAATCTCTTTCCTCTCAGAAGATGCTTTTTATTTTTTATTCATTTATGATTCAACATCGATATGCGTTCCCCCTTAGTTTACTTAAAAATCATTATATTGAGGGTTACTTTTTTCTTTTGTTTCTCCTTCTTCGGTTCTTTATCTTCCTCTTCATCTTTCTTTTCATTTTCCTCTTCTTCGTTGTCTTTTTCTTTACGTTTTTCATCTTCTTCTTCATCACCATCGTTTTTCTCTTCTACTTTATGATTTTTTTATCTTTCTGTTCATCTCCTTCATCATCATCATCATCATCTCCTTCTTCTTGTTCTTCTTCTTTCCCTGTTCTTCTATTTTTTATTCTTGTTCTTCTGTTTGTCTTCTTCTTATTCTTCTGATTTTTTCTTGTTCTTTATTTTTTTCTTTACCTTTTTCTTCCGTTTCTTCTTCTTCTTGTTTTCTGTTCTTTATCTTCTTCTTCATCATATTCATCTTTCTCTTGATCTTTCTTTTCATCATCATCATGATCATCTTCTTCCTCTTCTTCTTTATCTTTTTCTTTATCTGTTGCTTCTTCATTTTCCTCTTCTTTATAATATACTTCTTTTTTATCTTTTCCTTTACCTTCTTTACCTTCATCATCATCTTCTTTCTCTTCTTCTTTATCTTTTTTTTATCTTCCTCTTCCTCTTCATTATCATCATCTTCTTTTTTTCTCCCTCCTCCCTTTCGCGATTCCTATTTCAAAGCGCAAACCACGCCCCCAAAGCGGAAAGGAAAAGCGTAGCGACCTCCTTTCACATGGGGGGGGGGGTTAAAACCTCCCCCGAACAACCCCCGAATAATCAAAAAACAGTTTCTCTCAGCTCAAACTGGAGAGTTAACTGCACAATAAAGATTTTTCAAAATTACTTTTAACTTAGTTATTTTCATAATGAAAAAAAAGAGAAAAGAGAGAGAGAGAGAGAGAGAGAAGAGAAGGAGAGGCGAACTCGGGAAAGAGAAATTAAAAAAAATGGAAAAGGCTTTCCCGGGAAATTCTTAAAAAGTTTTTAGGGCCGAAAATTGTCTAAGAATTTAATTTTCAATTTGCCAGCATCAACGTTAATGAAAATGGAAGGTGAAGGGGTTAATATTTAGTTTTTAGTTTTAATATTTGATTTGAGGGAGTTTTCTCCGTAGGGTAAATATGAATTTTCCATTTAATAATTATCCGCTTTTTAAGAGTTCAGCTTTTAAGATCTTTTCAACCCTCACTCCTTGCATGGAAACTTTATAAATTTTCCTCCCAAGTCCCAGCGTAGCAGTTTGCTCATCCCTCTTCCACCACTTTTATAACCCACAAAACCGTTTCTAATTTCTTGGGAGGAAATTCAATCTTCCCTAAAAACTCATTGTCCCTCGTTCCCTCGCGAAAGCGTCGCACCCTCCGCGCCCGGGGAGCACCTCCAACCCCCCAACCTCCCCCAACCGCCCCCAACCTCCCCCAACCGCCCCCCAATCGCCCTCTCACCCAAATATTTGATGAGTCAGAGGAGATTAGTTGTCGCGAGAGCTCAATAGGCTTCGCATGATGGAATCTTCTCCTTTTCAATACAATATCAACTTGAAAATAATCAACGTGGGCTCTCCTCTATTCACAAGAGGCCATGATGAGACTTAATTTCTGGGGGCACTGCGGCCTGTAGGTACGAACCTGAAACGGGCTTTCTCTCGTGATTTTCTCTTAATTTTCCTCCCGTAATTACTCTATTCAGAAATACATTTGGGATCGTTAGTCCCAGAAATGGGTCATTCTTTTCGTTCTCTCAGGTATAAAAGGTCGTTGTTGGTTTTCCCCGAATAAAGCCTTCTTTAGCGTAGGTATTGATTTAAGTTCGCCGGATGAAAGGAGCATTTTTTACGCAAACTCTACGTGCGCTGGCTGTTGGGGTTGTTTTGTCTGAATGGTATTTTAAACAAGTTTTCCTTGTGAAAAGGACATTGTCTCGGTTTCGGGACAAAGGCTCGGCTGATCCGGTTTGTTCTCTTTGGTGGTCCGACGGAGGGGTGGTTTCTCAACGCAAGATGTTCTCTCCCACTCGTTTGGCCGCTTTTGTTCGGAAGAGTCACCCCAGTTATTCATCCTCAGTCTTCCGATAAGCTTATCAGGAATATCTTAAGACAACGGAAGCCATTCTGTATTATTATGCGATTTTATATTATTACAATTTATTATGCGATTGTTATGTCGTATATCTTTGGGAGTGTTTGCTCACGGGGAAAATTTATAGGAAGTGGGGCTCAAACTGCCATAACTTGAGCTACTGTTTGCTTTCGCTCTCCCGCCCTCGCACGAATGTGCAAACAAAATAATTAATGCCTTTTCTCAAAGGAAAGAATAAAGTTTTTTCTTCTCTTTTCCTCCGGAGGAAAAATTCACTCTTCGGGAAAGCGTCTTCTTTCACGGTGCGTTGTCTTCTCATTGAAGAAGAAACTTTTCTCAAAACTCCGTGAAACCAACACATCCTTTACAAGTTATAAAGTAGGCTTTTCCCATTGTTCTTTGAATTTTGATTTCCCTTAATATTTTCTTCTTTGTTTGCCGTCTTAGGAACATCACGTTTATTTTGAGGAGAGGAGGAATTCAACCGGAAAAGCTATAAAGACATAATAACTTAGATAGTTGTTTTCTTTAAATCATTTTCTTGGCGGAGTTCTTCTTCGGCTTTTACCCTTCTTTCCATGCATTTTACACATTTTCCAAGGGAGGGGGAAGTGCTTCCAATCATTTTCCGTCCCATTCTACCACGTAATCGTTCATAAAATTTTTCCTTTTCATCGTAATTTTTCCCTCATAAAAAAAAGGAGAGTTTTTTTTTATTTATGCGAAACTTTCCGGATTTCCGGAAAAATCAGGTATTCCTTTCTCCCTTTCAGATCCAAACAAATGTCTTCTTATGTATTTAAATATGGAAATTAAGTGGTTGCCAAGTTAAGCCCAGATTATCATAACTCACCAACCTAAAATAAGCTCACCAAGGATATAATTGATCCCAGATACGATATTATCCGAATCATGAGTCAGAGAAATCTTATTAGAAATGTATAATGAAGGCGGGAGGATTATCAACGTCTGGATGACAGCCAGTGCTTTGTGAGGTTCCCACCACTTGCCAGGAATCGGGAAAACAACTCAATGGTTCAGCTTTTGTTCCTTTCGCCACCAGAAGCGATTCCGCTCGGCCAACCGTGGAAGAACCGCCCCAGGCAGGCGAGCTAACAAGGCTGTGGCACCCCGCTGTTGCAGCCCGACCGTCTCGTGACTATCGCTGGCTAATTAGTGCTTCTGACCCGGATGCGAGCCAGCCTAGTATCGGAACGAGTTTTCAGGCATCGGGACAGTTCCCAAAAGTCCCTAATGGGTCTCGAGAGGAAAAATGAGTGGCCCGCGAGTGAACATATTAACGATCGCGTCCGCATATTTCATCTTGTCGGGCGACAGCAGAAGACTTTTATCATAACTCGAGGGTGTTCCATGCCGACACTTCCTCGTGTGTACCTCTTTCATCTCAGTCCGCCCACTCTCCGATAATGGGTTGTAACTCGGACGGGCGAAGAGTGGCGATTTACGAGCGACACGGGTCGCAGGGGTGTCCAGAACCTCCAAAAATGTCCCAGTCGTGTCAGACAGATTTAATGGCTACATCGGGAAGATTTCATTAGTTTTAAAGCTTAATATTCATTAGCAGAGGCGGCAAAGCCGACACTGACATCGGCAATATTGACTGGAAATTCAATTTAAACCACATGTGTCATATAATGGGTCGGCTAATCGAAAATATATCCCCGTCATCCTCAGCCACCAAACGGGGCTCACAAGTATTCTTCACTGATGTCAATCATATCCACGTGGTTAGTTTTACTGGGGCCTAAACTCATGTGGGGAACGGCCACATGCTTCGCTCTGCGTTTGTGCCGGAGAATTCGACTTTCAACTTTTTTAAATCTTCTTGGAAAACCAATACGGAAGCTCAAATAAACACATACTGATACAGTTTCGGTTCGTTTGTTTGCTGTTTTAACGCCAATTTCGGGATATCGTCTCCTTTCTCGCTATCATTCCTCTGTGGTTTTATTATTGCGAGGTTTCCATTGCCGTTGTGTCTTTGCACAGAATTATAAAAAGGCAGAGACCGCCATTTTGAATCCTCTCGAAGCGAAGTTTATAAGTAACAAATGAGAGGTGAAGTTATATAAATTCTTAAGAAACTGAAACGGGTCAAATTGTTCAGCTTATAATTACATTTAATATGCTGAAAGTCCGGTAATAAAATTGCGCGAGGCCAAAGGTCAAAAAAATTAGTTTTTCGCCATTTTCAGCTAAAGGGTAAGTTATATCACAAAAATAGATCAGACATAAATTGTAGAGAATAGAATTATCTACCAAAAATGTATCTATGCTTTTCTTCCTAAGAGCGACTGTTTCTGAGATATAACCATTCAAAAAGTTGGATGACACATTTGTGGCCATTTTTAATATGGCAACTTTGGCGGGGCGATTTCACCCCTTCAGAGTGGTTTCTCTAAAATCAAACCGGATGCGTTCGAAAGCTTAAGATGTGCACTTTTGACAAATTGAAGTTACAAAGAAATCCGAAGTGACACTATTTTGATATTTGGCCTCAAATTCAGGCAAAAATGTCTAAAATGGTGTTGCCTGTACAACTTTGAACTCCCATAGCCTCCGAAGTTTTGAAGATGGGAGCGTCAAATATGGCTCATTTTAAAGCCCTAATGTAGCTCTTTGAGCCGTACATAGTTTGGACCAAATTGGTCGCTTCAAAAAGAAGTTACGGAGCCTTGAAAATTAGAACACTTTTTTACATGGGCAATTTTTACAACTCATACAACTTTTTGAATCGTTGTATCTCAGAAACGGTGGCTCTTAGGAGGAAAAGTATTGGAACGTTTTTTGTAGATAATTTTATGCTCTACAATTTATGTCTGAGCTATTTTCACGATAAATGTAACCGTTTTTCCGAAAAGTGGTGAAAATCTGTGAACGAAAATTAATACTCTGAACAATATCACAAAGTTTCGGCTTCTTAGGAATTTATGTACCCTTGAGTATCTAATTAGACCGGACTAAAAATACAATGAAACAAATATTAAACCAATGTTATATTACAATGTGGCAGGGAAAGCTCCCATACCTGAGGTTACGTGTGGGTGTGGTCAATCGCCTTTCCCCCACAAAACGCCCTTTGCCGGCGAATTTCGCCTCATTCTTTTGCTCGGGCATATTCGCGTTGACCACAACCGGTTCCGGCCTTGAGTGACGAATACAGGCACGAGTCGCAGCTACCTTTTTCTATTTAATTACTCAATAATTACACATTTATATATGCGTTGTTTGTTTTGCCAGTTGTCGAGTAAAGAGGAGGAGGAGGAGGAGGATTGGCGACGTCGAATGTCGCAGATGGGGAAGGCTCTACCTGCGACACCGTCCGAGTAATTAATCAAAAGGAGAGAACCTTTAAAAGAGGCTCAAGTGCAAAAGGGGACGGGAAATAACTGCGGGATGTGCGAAGTGCATTAAAAAGAGATGAAAAATAGAGTTGAGTGGGTCATGCCACATGGGATTCTCAAGTTGAATCAATAAAAGGCAAGAAGGGTCCCCTCGGCTGTTTCCGAGCTTATTGAGGCCCCAGGCATGGGGAAGCACTCAGGCCAGAGGAGACGGTGTCTGTGAAGGGCTCTCGAGGTCATCGAGGGCCCTTACAGTCTCTGGGACGACGAGCGACCGCGCATTGTTACTTTTGTTATTTTACAGCGAATCTCTGCCTGTTGCTCCGGAAAGGTAAACAAACAATTCCTCGCCTCCTTTCTTCTCTATTTTATCCCAAATTTATTATTTCTTTTTTTCATTATTTTCCATCGAGTGTTTTTAATAAACTCCAATGCGGGTATTTCATTTCGTGAAGGAAACAAACTGCGCGACGACGGTTACACAACTTGAAAAGGATTATCGCTCGCTTTAATGATTTAATTTATTTCTTAATTTAATATTAATTTAGCCAAGGACCACTTGTTCGTGGCGGGAAAGGGTGTGGGGTTTGTTTAGGTCATTCGAATCGGAAAAACACGGGAAAGTGGGACAATAAGGCTGTATGCGATGGAGTAAAGTTCGGGGTTAAGGTGTGGTGACTGTGGAGTTAATGGCTCCGCACGGTGCGACCCAGGTTTCCCGGTAACCTAAGGGTTACACACACACACACACAAAGCGATAGGATTCCAGTTTCACATGGAAAAGCACAACCCGCACCGAATTCGGGGTTATGAATTAACTCGAAGTCAATGTTCGGATTTTTAGAAACAAATCGATCATTGTAACCGGTCGCGTTATCAGTGGCCAGCTGTCTATCTGCACCAGGCATTCAAGGTTCGGCCTTTACGCACTACCGACTGACTTTACGATCCCACTTACTAACAACACCAAATGTCACGGGCCCGCTTATTTCTTTTTTTTTTTTCATTTCTACGAACATGAAAGCGGGCTTTGTTTCGAAATAAACAATTCGCCCCCGCCCCGTTGGGCCCCTTTCGGCGAGGAAAGAAAACAAACAGAAATTGCGCTGGCCCCTTATGCATTGTTTCGGTGCTGCACCGAAAGGGATTTGGGGTATCGGTGCTGTTGTCATCAAACTGTAAAAAACTCCCATTGTAGTGGGAATTTTCCACCAAGGGAGGGTGATTTTCCTGTTGTTATCACTTTTTTGAACCTTTTGTTGCTCCCCTTCGGTATTTTGCAATTTTCGACCGCCACAAACGCCTCTTTCAATCTTTTCATCAATTTCGCTATGTGTTCGCTTGAAATTAAATAACCTGTGATGAGGGAGAGGGGTTGAAACTCCTCAAAAATTTCTCACATAAATATTCTTCTTCTGAGGCACTCCCCGGTCATATTTCACAAAGTTTTCTCCCGGTTTTTCCCCCTCCTCGTTCTTTTCTCCTGAATTATATAAAATTAACACTGTTGCAGACAAGCGCGATAACAGCTCGCCTGGTGTTAGGGTCGAAAAGCACTCTTGACCCATGGCGGAGTAAAAAAAGTCCTATCGCGCCTATTTCGGTTTTTTTCTAATGAAGTTATTCCGTAATTAATGTGTAATAAGTCAACAAATGGAGCACGTGCTTTCTATATGTCGGCAAATAAATTTTATTTTTTATTATTTATTACTTATTAAGCAAATAAAGCTGAGACGGTTTTCTTTTCGAGTGGCAGCTGCTTGCCGGAAAAGATAACGTATTGAGACCCTGATTCAGTGTGAAAGGTTTTAACCCTTTGCTCCCCTCCCGCAAACTGCCACCAATGAGAGATTATGGCGAATACCGTCAGCTTCCTCACACTTTCAAATTAATTATTATTCTTTCTCTGGCTTTGGAGTAGCACACAAAAGACGTTGGAAAAGACAAACAGAGCACACGTGCAATGTGTGTAATTTGGGGGCTTTGACGAAATCGTTTGTTATCGTTATTTGGACTTTGTGTGGGTTAAAGGGTCAGTGTGTATTTTCAGACATCAAATGAATTTCACCGGCTTTATGAAAAAAAGAGGAGGGGAGAGTGAGGGGTGGCTTTGAGGGAAACACCATGTGCATTCTTACCTGGATCCGTTTCTACACTCTGTTGCGAGCCTGGAGGTTGAGATAAAGGTCCTGGCGTTCCTCCAGAACCGGGCGATCTCACATCGTCGTTCCCTGGACCGTACGATAAGGACGATGATGGCGGCCTCTGCAAAGAGAAAGTGGACGGGTTACAACTGGAGTCTTCTCCCAGAAGCTGTAATCGCCTGAGGGAGCCCAACCTCTTCCGCCTGGAATTCCAGGCTCACAGCAACGCAACCCGTTTTGGCGTTTGTTTACCAATCTCGTTATCTATTCTAACAGCTTCATTTGCCAACATGCGGTTATCCAGAAACATCAAGTCCTGCAAGTAACATTTAGCCAACGTTTTCACCTCCTCCGATTCCACATTCCGATAAAGGTTCCACGTTCCTCCCTCGCGCTGCCCCTTTTCTATCTCTGCCTCCTGTCAGAGTATCAATTTATTGGGCAATAGTCATTCAGACATTAGCGCATTAAGTGATATTGAAATATAAGCTTTGCACAAGAATGTTCGTCAGATAATTAAACTTGGCATTATTACGTAATAAAATGGTTTTAATCATTTAATGAGATCACAAAAGTGGATCAATTTGTGCAACAAAGTTTGCTTTAAACTCCCATTCGGAGTAATGTATGTATAATTAAAGCATTTTCCGATGAAAGCCTCTTCGGGGGCGACTTCTGCTCTCAGAAACAGCCAATTCCACCTCGAAACCAGGTGTTCTCGAAAAGGCGCACAAAAAAAGCGGAAATATCTCGCATTCATTCGGTTCGTGTGTTTAGAATTAAATAGCAGACTTAAAAACTTCCGGTTTCGAACAATTATCTCGTGGAAACACAAAAAATTTCCTTTTCGTGCACACAAATTGCTCCCCCGTTCGAACTTCTCAATTATGCGGAGGCGAACGGGAACGTCAGAGTTCAAAAGGGGGTCAAATGGGGGTGGAGGGTCAGTGGGAGGACACCGTCGCCAAAAATGAAAGGAGATGGGGAGGGATGAAAGAAGCCAACTCCGGAGGAGAAACGAAATCACGTAGTCGACTTTTTAAGATTGAAAACTATTTGTCATATGCAAGAGAGAGAGAGAAAAAAAAATTGAGGCACTTGATACACATGAAATATTAATATTGTATCTTGGCACATGTCACCGGAATGAAAATGAGAACGTGCTATTGGAAAAGTTTGTTTTTCGCCTGATATTTTGTCTGGGTTCGTCCTAAAATATAACGGTTCCCTGGAGAAGCCGCTTTCAAAGTGAGATGTCGTGCTCATTTCTTCCCTTGGATTCCTCCGGGAATATTTAGAAGTACATAAATATGTAGTCGGCTTTCGCTTTTTTCCCTCCCGTCCGTTTCTTTTTCGGTACTCGCTTTTATGATTATTTTTAGACGCCTTTCGCGGAGAGAGTAAAAGCTTTTGTGGATGTCGCTAATGCGACTTTTCACTTTTCTTTTTTGTTTTTCACTTTTCCTGAGACTTCAACACAACCGATAAATGCTCCTGTCACCTGCCGGGGCGTTAACCCTTTAATTAATTAATCTAAAAGAGAGGGAGCTCATCGAAATTGATATCCTCCAATAATGAATTATTAATTTAATTACCGGAGTTAATTGATTATTAAACTAATATCCTCGAAACCTCGAGAGCACCGCTTTAAAGAGGAAAAAGAGGCCCGAAATATTTATAATTCATAACGGTAAATTTTGTAAAAAATACAGTGGCGCTCAAAAGTATTTTGACAATACAAAATTTAAGAGTTTCTTAGTTAATTATTTTACTGTAAGATTTCCTATAATTGTGTTCTTTTAGGGTTGTATTACTTAGAATGTGTTACTTATTTATTACTTATTGTATTATTTTTAGGTGTATTATTAATATTTCAGGGTTATATTATATATATTATACTATTATTATTATATTTGTTGCATTAAAATAACAAAATATATAAAACATAACATTGTTTTTATAGTCTTCTGCTTTTTCTTTAATACTGTTACTTAGTTTTATTATTAATAGATAATAGAGTAGATAAACTCTTTGTTTCTTCTGTTATTTAATTAATATTATATTTATAAATGTGAAAAGCATTTTAATGAAAGCCGGTGAAATTTTATATTGTATGTATTTTGGGTGGAAAACAATAAATTTTGTATTGCCGAAATTGTATTCTGAGGACTATTATATGTGCTTAGCTCATTAGAAACCAAAATGTTTTTCCAATTTAAAAAAACGTCCTCACTCGTCTTGAAATTGGTCAGCAAAAACCCCCTCTTAACGAGCGATTAAAGCACCTCCAATCGTGACAGCAATGGCGACCATCATTTGGCAAATCCACTTGACAATCCGACGCCTGGGCAAATTTAATAAAATTTTGTCGTCCCGGCAACGGGAAACCATCCCTCGGGGAATTACGTTCGATTGGCGGTTGAAAGAACCCGAATAAAAAAGGTGGAATAACTCGAGGGTAACACCCCTTATTAAAAGCGATGACATGGCCAGACGGCAGGTTATTGCTTCCCTCGCACCTTGATGATTCACCCCGCAGGAACGGAGCCACAGGGAGATCCCCAATCACCAGTCACCGCCACAGTCACCGCCACAGTCACCGCTGTCTCTCACCGGCACATAAACAACGCCAAGTACTTTTCGGTTCCGGGTGAAGTACCCGGTGCGTGACTAAACAGCTGATTAGTGGCTCTCTTGGATTCCTTCAAACATCGCCACTGCAATGAGTGTCTCCACTCAAAGGGTCTCCAGCCGACCCTTATTCGACCTCCTCTTATCTCCTCTCGGGAGATAAGGGCAGGAATGGCGGCCGTGATCTCTCCTTTCTCCTGGGGAAATTAATCAAAGGGAGGTGGACAGTGAGAGGTGCGAGTGCGAGCCGGGGGCAAAGGTCGCTCGCGGGAGCGGAGTGTTCCGAGCGAAGGATGACCAAAAATTTGAAATATTAAGTGGCCGTAAAGCCATTAAGAATAAATTATAGGAACATAAATCATAAAAATCAGGGCGGGAAGCTGATCGTTAAAATGAAAGGTTTAATTATCGCGGTCAGGTTTTCCGCGGTGGGTACTCCTTTGGCCAATGACAACGTCTCCCGAAAACTCTTAATTTATGCTCTCATTGATTAATCTAAAAAAGCAGGCAGGCAAAGCGTATAAATAAATCTGCCACGAGACCAGAAGCCATAAGTCTGCATTCAAATTCAATTACATCGGTTATTAATTGGTTGGCACACAGATGCGATTAATTCGTTTAATTAAAACTTTTAACCGGAGAAATTTATTGCCTTTTTGTTTCTTCCTTAATTTTTTTTTTTTCTAAGACGTTATCTGATATTTTGTTTTGTCTTCGCTTATTATTCATTTTATGTGAAAATATGACAATGGGGGAGTGGACGCAAATGGTAAAGCTCATAATTATTGGTTTTCTTTGGTGTGAAAGGCTGTCTTCACCACCAGTTCGCACATAGGGACTCCCGGAGGAGAAAAAATTGGGGTTTGTTCCACCCCTGATGTCCTCCTGCTTTGGTTTGGAAAAAAAACAATCGGTCACTTTACTTTGATGTGAATCAAAAACTACAGATTTTGAAACATTTTGCGGTTTACTCTATCATTATGACTTATTTAGTGACTGAATGGATTTCTTCTTTCGAAAAGTATTCCTATTCTTTACAGATAATCTGGGAATAATCTCTCTAAAGGACTCGAGGAGTACTCTCCTGCAGCGCCACTTACAATTGTGATCAAAAGTATTTTGACAATACAGAATTTTTAGTTTTGCACACGTAAGAGTTACTTACAAAGTGTAATTTCATTAAAATGCTTTACTACAGTTGTTACATTTAAATTAATATAAAATTATTAAATAACAGAAGAAACAAAGAGTTTATCTATTCTATTATCTATTAATAATAGAACTAAGTAACAGTATTAAAGAAAAAGCAGAAGACTAATAAAAGAATGTTATGTTTTGTATATTTTGTTATTTTAATTCCACAAATATATTATTAATAGTATAGATAACTAAATAATACAAATAAAACTAAATAAAAATAAATAAAACTAAATAATACAACCTAAAATAATAAAATCTTAAAAATAAAATAGTAAAAAATTAACTAAGAAACTACAACAGTTGTCGCATTTATAAATATAATATTAATTAAAAATAAATTAATTATTCTAAATAAGAAGAAACGAAGAGTTTAGAATTGTAGAATAGAAAAACTACTAATAATAAAACTAATTAAGAATAATAAAGAAAAAGCAGAAGACTAAGAACAATGTTATGTTTAATGCGACAAATATATTATTAATAGTCTTGTATTTATAGTTTGATACATCATTAGTATATGAATTATAGATTGATACAACAAATAATACAACCCTAAAATAATACACAACTAAGAAACTATTAAATTTTGTATTGTCAAAATACATTTGAGCGCACTTATATTCGACACTCAATTAAAAATTCTCTTCCGATAGGCATAAGAATACATAACGACGGGGGTGAGAGAAGGGGAGAAAAAAAACATCCCCGAAAATTTATCAGTGCATATTTCTGTCGGAGACACAGAGCCCTTTCAGACGCCTCCCCCATATTTTTTCTACGTCGAAGATGAAAACAGTTTTCGATGAAAAGTTGCCCCGAGGTATATATGTAAACAAGTTTTTTTCTCTCCTTCCGGTTCCGGTTGCAGTTATTTATTTGCCTGAGAAAACGGGAGATTGAGGGATCCCTCGCGAGGGCGGAATCATCATCATTATCTCTCCACTCAAATTCTGACGTTCGTATCAAACTAACCGTCGCGGTTAATGTAATATTCAAACTGAATAATAATGGGAAAGGATTCCGTGCCGGAGCGAACGTTTCGTGGGCGAACGAACGGAGAGCAGAAGGATTTCTCCCGGTTGGAACCGTTCGTGACTCACCGATAATTTCATTTAAAAATAAACAAGCAGTTCTGGGGACGTAATCCGGGGGTTCGGCTTAAAAATTTTGTGTAATTCGAGACGAGCAGGGGTTCGAATGTAGGCTTCCAGCTCCGACAATCCGGGATGAGTTAAGTGTTTCCACGAAACGGAGAAAAATCGACGGTTGCCACTTTATGTTGGCAACGGATGCATTTTCGAAGGTTGGCCATATGCCGGTGGTGTTTTTTAAATTTCACGGATGGGATTAAACCTAAATCGATTTGAAAAAGCAAACCGCAAAGTGTTTTTGCGTCGGTGGGGTTTCACCTCAAAACTTTTTCCGGAATTAAGGGTCGGAAGGTTGTTCAGGTTGACCGCAGACTTTTTAATTCGAATGCGCACGCAGGAATTTATATCAACAGCTGCGCCATTTTGTTTTTTTGGCTTTTATGCCACAACGGCGTCACCTTTCTCGTATACATTTAAAAAGGCGAGGATTGTCATGAATCAGTGACGTCGATGCACTCTCCAACAATAAACGGTCATAAACGAAATCCCTTTACAATTTGAGGGGATTTTATTTTTCGACAGTTTTTCTAACAAGAAGAAATTTACAAAAGAATATAAAATTCTCAGAACGAGGACGACCTTTTCTTTAACTCTTTAGTGCAAACTAGACATATTTATGAGCCGTCATACAATGACAATTATTTTGTTGAATTTCTGGAGGCAATAAACTTTTTTCCCCGGAGGGCGTTGGAAAGTATACACGAAAGGATTCCACCGTGGAACAGTTCCCGTCGTCGGAAGGAACAACAGGTGGTGGGTTGGGAATGCCTGAGAACAATCCGTGGATGATGACACTCCAGATTTGTATAACCGCATAATAGGATATGATATTTGAGTCCGGGGACGCAGGGAAGCCTTGTAGTGGCATAATTTAGTCATCCGGAGTGAACAAAATGAGGACTTGAGGATCCGCTAAAGTACGGGGGAAGGAATATCAATTAAGAGCTCAAGTGCGAAGTAAACATCGGACAGGTACAAACCTTAGCAAGGCTTTTTCTACGCCCACGCTTTTGTTGTGGTTCATAATCCTGATCGTTTCTAAAACAAATACTGAGATAAAAATGTAAATCACGATGGCCTTTCAAATTAGGCGAATGTGTAATGCAGATGGCGTTAGTCGAGTCATTTTAGGTGGCGTTGGCGTCGAAAGCTTTCTCCGATTCGAGGGGATTCCTCATAGAAAAAACGACAGAAAGTTGAAAAGAAGAAATAAAAATGAGTGACGTTTTATTTGAAAAATGATTTACAACGTGGTCCCACCTTCTAATAGCAGGTCTTTAAAAACTGCAACATTATCTTTTGATGAAAGGTCCTCGTCTGGGGAACATGGGGGAGAAGAATCCGCTATTTCAGGAATCAACACGTCAGTCATTTGCGCCTCCAAAATTTGGCTTTCCTTTGGACATCGTTCGCTCCTTCCTGTGCTTCCCCCCCCCGCGCGCGAACATCCCCTCGGATGACTCATCACCCCAACGTCGAATGGCAATGCTTTAACCCCAGCCGAATTTCTTCCACAACTTATCAAGGATTAAGAGTTGCCACCCTCTTTTATAAGCCACTAAAGCTCTGGCATGCAGTTGAAGGTCCGACCTACAGCAAAGATATATAAAAGCGGGTGCACATGCGCCCTCATATCTTCAACAGAACAAGCTTGGCTTTTAAGTGCGTTAGCATTCGTCGCCTTAAAAAAGCGGGGGATGAGATTTCTCACCCTTTTTTTTATATATATATTAAAAATATACTTTTTCTCAAACTACAGCGAACGCACTTTGATAATTATGTGGAGTTCCTACCTTAATTATTAATCCTGACGGGCACTGTTCCAAACGAAAGAAAAACAGAAAGTGAGAAGTGTTATGAAAACTATAGAAATCTTTTTTTCCAAATTCTTTTCTTAATGTGTCCACTAAATGTGGGGGCGGCCGTTGGCATAACAAATTAAAAGGATTGTACTTAACCGGGATTAGGACTAATTAGTCCTCCGGTTTTATTGGATCAGTCGCGAAGGCCGAATGGGTTTTGGAATGATTACTCTCCTGTCCGTCAGAACCACTCAGGGAAAGCTGCACTCTGACAAAGAATGCGTTAAACTGCAATAAAAACTGGGAATGGCTCATTTGCAAATTTTTACAAACGACCGAGAGAAAATATCCGAAGGTCTGTTAAAAACCGTTAAATTCTACCTGAATGGGAAAGTGAAGTATTTTTGGGGTGTAAGAAACCTCCGAGGTCGTCGGGGTGTGTGAAATATTTTTATTAGCTGTTTTTCCCCCGAATATTCCGAGAAATTCTATTTTTAAATATTTTCGCAGGTAAAGAATTCGGGGTGGAGTTGCCTCAATCCAAAATGGCAGCGAAAGCTTCCAATAATTCACCCCCGCGCGAGAATCACGTCAATTAGCGGCGGCGTCGCAGGAGGGGTGTCTTCGAGTAGCAGTTAGCAATCTCGCCGAGCCACCTGCTAATTCCTCCCCTCCCCCTCCTCCCCCTTCCCTCCCATTGTATCTGAAACAATCGGGAGAAAAAACCGGCACGAGGCGAAGTCTTTTGAATGTTAAGAAACGGTGACGATATTAACAGTGACATACTAATGCATATAATCGTGTTATAGAGACGTACACTGGGTGTTTAAGGGTGACTCCCTCAGACCCCCGGGAGTTTACGGGGTGTCGGAACGTTTTAACTTAATTATTGACGTTCGGAGATGCGATTGTATCGTTTTTTTCCTTTCTTTCTCCGGAAGATTTTTATTCCAGAAAATTACTTCTCCCTTTATTGAATTGTAGCTCTCGTACGGAATACCAAACCGGGGTGGAAATAAACAATTAATGGCCTCGTGTTTTCACTCTGGATTCTTTCCCGACTTGGAGGAACCTGAAAAGGTGTGTGTTCACACGCCCGAACACCTACAGAAGCCTTATAAATATGCATTAACAGAGAGTGCGGCTCCGTATATCCATTATGATAGTCGATCGGTGGACAGAATACTCCTCTCCCATTCTTCTCGACTCGTATAAAAACACGGGAAGTCTAAAAAAGAGCATAACTTCTCGGGGACACCCTAAGAAGGCGATCATCGCCGAAACTATACCAAACGGAGCGTTAATTTATTTAAATTCCAATTATAAATCTGAAAAAGAAGTGCAGACGGTCCCGAGTTATCGTAAAGCTATCCATCATTATTTGACAGCTAAGCCCGTCATTTTCTATTGATGATATGATTTTATGCTCCTGGCACACACGTCAACCATAAAAATTTTTTAGAAGAAACTGTCCGCCAGCCATTGGGAGGCCTCCGATGCGGTCCTTCCTCTCATCCCGAGGGAAAACCAAAAAAGGGGAAACAAGATGGCGTTCAAGCCAGGAGCACCACATCCCGCTGCAGTAAAGAAACCGCAAATGTAAGACCGCGCAATAAATATTTTAATGCGTTTTAATTGCTCTTCTGAGAAAATAGTTTAAAAATAATATAAATACATAAAATAATCTTTTCGAGGGTTGTAACTGAAAAATAATAAAAAAGTAGTGTCTGCGTTTTATTTACACCTTTTTTATGTGCGTTACTGCGGCGAGTTTTCAAAGAGAAGAAACGGAAAAAAACAAATAATTTAAAAACGGATCTGCTGGCGAAAGCCTCCCCTGCCTCTCGAGAGGGATGCCGATCGGTCGGCCTTTCCACGAAAAAATAAAATTACCCCGAAGAATGGGAGAGTATCAATTTCTGCGTCTGCCACCCCCTCAACACTTAAACTAATCAGTTTATGAAACTCTGCCCCCTTTTCCATTTCCTTTTGTCTGCGCTTTTCAAATGATGAATCGATGGTATATCGTGTCTGCCTAATTGCGCCATTTCTGTTGAGATTGAACGCCCTTCCGAAGACGATTTCATCCCCTTCCCCTCCTCGGGATTCTCTCACCCCAAAGGAGGGCTTCGGTGCCCAATACCGTCGGTATTGGGCACCGAATGAGGGTGACAATCGTTTCCCACGTGAACTCGGCTAAGGTTTCCCCGGAATGAATTCAGACGGTTGAGTATTACGAAAGGGAGTCAACGGGCGCATTGTTTATAACAATATTTAAATTAATGAGGTTGTTTTACAAGACAGGTATCGTAAATGGCGTCTCTTATCACGGCCGGGATTACCCGGCTAATCACTATCAGCTACTTAAAACTCATAAATATTTTATTAAACCAAAAGTATACTTTTCCCGGCATTACAATCCCATGTGCAGTTGCACAGTTAACTTTTATCTCTGTATGTGTATAAATATTTATGCGGTTGTCGGCACTTTTGTAATCTCGCGAATGAAAGTCGACTTCGGTCAGATTAACTCAAAAATGAGAGGTGAAGTTATATAAATTCATAAGAAGCTCAAACTCGGTGCAATTATTCAGAATATAATTATGCATTAAATGTCAAAGATCAAAAAAATTAGTTTTCCCCTCATTTTTGGCCAAAGCGGTAAGTTTTATCGTAAAAATAGCTCAGACATAAATTGTAGAGAATTAAATTTTCTACAAATAATGTTTTATTATTTTTTTTCCTAAGAGTGACCGTTTCTGGGATATAACCGTTCAAAAAGTTGGACATTTTTGGCCATTTTTTACAATTGCAACTTTTATGGGCAAATTTTTCCCACTCAGAGTGGCTTTTCTAAAATCCAACCGAATGCGTTCGAAAGCTTAAGATGTGCCCTTTCAAATGAGCAAAATTAGAAAGAAATCCCAGCAGACACTATTTTGATATTTGGCCTCAAATTCAGGCAAAAATGGCTAAAATGGACGTTTTCTCCACAAATTTGAACTCCCGCAGCCTCCGAAGTTTTAATGCTAAAAACTTCAAACCTGGCTCATTTTAAAGCCCCAATGTTACTCTATAACTGTACATAGTTTGGACGAAATTGGCTGCCTTGAAAGAGAGTTATTGGGCCTTAAAAATTGAATAATTTTTTATGGGCAATTTCAACAACCTATCCAACTTTTTTTGAATCGTTATATCTCAGAAACGGTGGCTCTTAGGAAGAAAAGTATAGATCCATTTTTTATAGATAATTTTATACTCTACAATTTATGTCTGAGCTATTTTTACGATAAAACCTACCGTTTTGCTAAAAATGGCGAAAAACTAATTTTTAACCTTTGACTCGACATTGGATTTTTGAGAACTTTTGACATTTTATGTATAATTATACTCTAAACATTTTCACAAAGATTCTGCTTCTCAGGGATTTATGTAATTTTGAACTCTCCAGTTGTTAACTATTATCCCTTACGCGACTTTTTTACTTAAACTGTTCCTCCCACAAAGTGGAAGATCTTTCCAAGGACAGCATTCAATGCCACTCACTCTCCAGATCGTTAATTTCGACTTTTTCGTGAATGTCACCACTACCGGTTTGAACGACACCTCGAATTCGCAAATTGGAAAGAAAAAAAAAAAGCAATAATTAGGCGGTGGATGATGTCGGAGAAAAGAATGTCGAGGCGAAATAATTAAAATTTTTGTGCCAAAACTGCGAAACCCTGACATTTCGTTGGGAATATATTTTCCAATTAATTAGCATTTTTTAAACTCGGTCGAAGTTTTATTTATCGGAAGGGGGACATTTTGGGGGACATTTTGGGGGAGCGAGGGACCTCACGTACAACGCCCACGGGGTTCAATTACGAAAAATGTTAATTTATGCGGAGTATATTTTGTTTCGAGAGCAAATGGCAGTCGGCCAGCGGTCACGAGACGTTTCTCTCTGGCACGGGTTGCAGTGAACCTTCGAGGAACCTCCCGCGGAAAGTGCACCAAGAGCTTTCCCACTCTGACAGCTACACATGTAAATCTTCGTAATTTTTGGCACACGACCAGGCCTCGCGGTTATAAACAAAAAGAGCCACCCTCGGGGTTGGTGCGTTCGCCCGGTTGTTTGTGGAGTGAAATGTCAGAGACAGATTACCAATTATTAATCAGCGCGTTCGGTCAGCTCACGTTCGCTGATCGGATAATTATCGTTTGCTTCAATGCAAGTTGGATTATCTCATTTCCTTGGGTTTTTGTTGGATGTTTCCCCCCCCGCGGCCATTTCCTTCTGTCGTTTACACGCGGGGGTAATCCGAGACTGGGAAAGGCGATGATTCACACAAAATCCGACAAATAAAACTCAAAACGTTCGCTCTCGTGCTCCTCATTTTTTCTTTCCTTAACAAGTGGAAATGCCATGTGCAGATGTCGGCAAAACATCCACGCACTTTCTCAATTATTCAAAGATATTTTCCGCTTTGTATGTAAAGCAAACGTACGGGAAATCTCCCACTCTTGTGCTCATCGACAGCGTTCAGAATGTCCTCTTTCCCGCGGTGGTCTTCGGAGTGGTTTTCCTCCTTTTTATTATTAACACGTTAAAACTAATAAATATTTATATGCAGACATATTACGTGAATTGATTAATTATTATAAATGACATGCCCGCGGGAGCAACCGGACTTCTGTACAAACAGCCCCACCGAATGTTTGCTCTTCCAACAACCGACAACCAAACAACGGCCACTCTCAAAAAACAAATCAATATTTTCGGATCCGCGGCGAATCCAACACATATATTTGCCGATAGCAAACACGATTCTGAATCAAAACAAACAAATTTACAAGCAGAAGACAAAGAGAGCCGGGAAAGCAGCAACAACTCGAGTGGTGGATCTCCTGCACTCTTTCGAGCACCGCCAGCCACCTCCGGTTCGCACCATTTTGTTTATTGTTCACATTTTTTACACTTTTGAGGGGAATTTTCGCCGAACACAAATTGCCTTTCATGAGAGCGATCAATCGAGAGCCTGGCAAGAGTCCTTCATTCATTGCTCGGGGAATGACGGCACTGTTTCAGAGTTGTCCCCCCCCGCCCCCGCCGCCCGCCAAGACAGAAGCAACAAACAAACTGTAACGAAAGTGCCGGCGAAAGGGTGGCAGTGGGGAGGAACAATGGCGAGAGAAATCACGTGACCGTTGAATTCTAATCACGATCATTGTGAAAACAGGAGTGCGGTCACATCGGCAGGGGTTGCATTGTCCTGGAGTGGCATTGTCCCCGGGAGTAAACACGTCTGAAAAGATTAACCCGAGTGATTCTTCCCGAAACAGTTTTAATTGGAGATTGAAATCGATGAATAGTTAATTAATAGTTATTTAAGAATTTGGATGGCGGGACGGGGCACGAGTCAGGGGTGGGGATGCATCTGTCGGGGCGAGGGAAGGTGGCTCGAGAGCGACGGCCATTGTGATGGGAAGGATTGTTGTGGCCGATAATTGTAGCTCGGAGCAGGCCCGGTATTCCTACGAACATCGGCACTGTTCAAAGAATAATTTATTTTTTGTGGATTCATCTCGGACGGGTAAAAATTGTTGGTTTGAGGCCACAACCGGCGAAGGAAACTCCCACGGAATGAAAAAACGTTGAAAATTTTAAAAAGATGGCGGCTGAATTAAATGGCTCCGTTCCTTGTTATGCTGTACTGTACCAAACTGTCTTATCTCTGATAGCAGGATAATTAAATTTGTCGCAGTGATTTATCGCGCGAGAGAAAGCGAGGGGATTGAAATTTTATGACTTGATAGTCTTGCAACGTTCCACGATGCCTTTTATTATTTTTCAGCTCAAAATTCCTTTTCCTCTCACCCCTTTTGCGGAGCTCATCCCCAACGAAAGGAAATTTTACTTTACGGCAGCTCAAAATGTTCTCTCTTTTCCTCTCCCGTGAATGGCACAACGAAGGGGAGTACTTTTGTGTATCACTTCGGGCGGAAGGGTTAAAAATGCCAACGGACGGCCATTTTGGATATTTTCCGCCAGAAATTCAGAAAGTCCGGTGGATCGGTACAAAGGCCACCCTCTCTCCCCTTTCCCTCCCCCCGAAGACCAGACGGACATTAAATCCACTCAACTCGACATACTGTTGCGTGACTGTATCAATTGAGTAACGAGAGTATCCGAAATTAGGCTCACGGATGAACCTTTCATACTTTCACGACAAACCTTATTAGCGGGAACTCTTTCGAAATTTGTAGTCAGCGATGCACTTACCTGAAAGAAAAAAAAAGACACAAAATGAAATGTGGAAATGGAAAGTGTGGCTGTGTTTTAAGCAACTGAGATTTGGGTTGAGTTATGTTCGGACTAAAAAGCAAAGAGGGATTTCTTTTATAAGCTCAGAGCTTTTTGAGCTTTCTTCCTTCCGCAATGACCGCTCTTTGGTTCAGGGTTGCATCAGCAAAGCGTTTATTTGAGGAAAAGAGTCGAGAATAAGACGAAACCCAAAAGGAGAGTAATGCATTACATTATGCCAACTCCCTAACACTTTAACAAGCGGTATTCTATTTCACCATATCTCGCACAAAGGGGCGAAGGGTGAAAGGAAAGGGATGAAAGGGAGAGGGGATGGGGGAGAGGGCAGGAGACTTGGCCGTGATGAATGCGTCCCAGTTGGAGCGTCGCAGGTAAGCTCAAAACTACCCCATCTTCACATCCTCAACTAATAAAGCTTACTTTTAAAATTCCCAATTTATCTTCCTCCTCGAGAAGGAAGAAAGGGAGGAAGCGTCTTTTGCGTCGCATTTTAAAGCTTCTGCTTTCGTGGAAACGAATCCAGACATCGATTTTACACCCTCTGACTGCGCAAGTTAGGTTTCCAACGCCCAAGTGCAGAGAAAGACCCGTGAGTTATTCCAGGAAAGCATCTCATGTTTGCTTACTCCGTCGTTGTTCGCTGATGAAGAGGGTGACTCCGATCTCCCTTCCCTCGCCACCCCTTTCTCCCCCTTTTATATTTTACCATATGTTTATCACATACTATATATTCAAAACCGCGCTGTGCTTTGTTTACTTTTCTCAAAAATGCAAATGTGACCGCGGCGAAGTCACTTCTTTTAGAATAAAAAGAGAGAGCGAACAATGTCGTTAATTTTAAAACAACTGCACATTAAATTGAAAGGAATTTTAGGAAAATATGCTGTTACTCTTTTCAAACGCCTGAAATGGAAAGATATTTGGAGAAAACCACGGCGTCCGCGCAACTCTCCATCCCAACACGTGTACACACAAGCAACCCCCGGCATTTCCTCCCCTCCGCGTAATCCCCGGAGTTAATACCCTGAAACTCCCCCGGTCAACCCGGGAGGCGAACAAATCCCAAGCCGCATCCTCACGTGACTTAGCAGAACGTCTTTCCCGGGGACGACACAACGACCAAATAATTGTCGCCAATTCGAGAAAGAAAACACAATTTCCCACAAAGGAAAACAAAGGGGCATCGGAAAAGAATCCGCTTCGTGAAGGTCCATAATAGGATTTGCTTTATAAAAGTTGGGGCTGCTCAATTACTTCTTAAACGCCCTCCGCGCTCGTTATTTTTGCTTTAGCGGGGATTTATTTGCATAATATGAGAATTATGCGGGGGGAAGCCAACCATGTAGGTGTTTAATATGATCCAAGAATTTGTTTTGTTAGGGGTTGCATTAATTAACACCGGGAATGAGGGTTTTCCCCGCCACGTCCGCTCATTATCATTCATTGATTGCTGTCGGTGGAACTTTTTATCGACAGCCCTGCTCAGCAGACGACACATGCCCTCATGGAAGGCTCACAGCGGACCCGGAAGACGTTATCAACTTTGTGTAAACCTCGAGACAAAACCGTCATTGTTACTTCTGTCCAGGTTGTTTTCCCCCGACCGATGAATGAATAAAACAGGAATTCTTCATAGTTCCTCTCTCTCCCGAAAACTGTATCTGTTTTCCTTGGGAGACCTTCAATAACCATTTCCCTCCCGAAGGGAATGCACTTAAAAATTTCACTCCCCTTTGATAACTCTCTGAGGTGTTTTTCTCTGCGGGCAATTTGCCTAACCGTTCGCAGGTTTTTCTGTTACACTCCTTTTATTCGCTTTCCACCCCATTCCAGATTTAATGCGTTTATCCGGGAGAAGACTCCGTTTGGATACGGCCCTGATGGAGTTTTCACCCCCGAGGTAATCCCACTTCCCTGCTGGAAGCAGAAGACGGGAACTCTCTCCCACCTGATCTCACCCTGGAAATTGATTTATTTATTTTTATAAAACCACCGAATGAGTCTCTGCTGTCAGTGCCGGAGTCAGGATTTAAATTAACTTTTTAATAATATTATTCTAATTTAGGCGATTCTTATACTTTGGACTAACATTTGTTTTTATTTGCTTTTCTGCTATTGTTAATATTTTTTATCTATTTTTTATTGTGTATTTATTATCTGTATTATTTTCTATAGTTTTTATTGTTATTATTTGTAAACACGAAAGTATAAGTTTTTTGATTTAGATTAAGTTAGTATAATTAGGTTAGTTGTATTCATTGCTGTTTGTATTTATGTCAAAAATTTGTCAAAAATTTATGTCAAAAATCAAAATTTGTATTTATATATTTGGAGTAATATTTAGAAAGTCGAATTTGATTTGCATTTTTGTATTTTCTTTTATTCAAAAAGTATTATTGTATGAGAAAATATTATAACTGAATTTATTTTAAAAATTGGATTTAATTTGAATTGGAATTTTGAATATAATTGGAATAATTTAAATTGGAATTAATTTGAAAATTGTATTTAATTTGAATTGGAATTTTGAATACAATTGGAATAATTTAATTTGAATTGAATTAATTGATTGTAATTATAATTAATTGATTGAATTGAATAATTAATTGATTGATAATTTGAATTGAATTTAATTGAAATTAATTTCAATATTAGACTTTTTGAGTTTATTTTTAATTTTTTGGTATTTTGATTTTGAATTCAGCATAATCATTTTTTGGTTTTGAGTTCAATTTTGAATTTGGAATTGAGTTTTGAAATTTTAGTTTTGAATGATGTACAATTGTACGGTACTGAAGAGCACCTCGAGTTATTTATGGGTTTTTTCAGTGTATTTGAAATTGTTACTTTCTAACCCCTTTATTTATATTTATTGTTGTTTTGTATTGTTGAATGTTTGGGAATGGAGGATTTTCAAAATTTGAAAGATTAAGTCAAGGTCGAATAATGTCGATTTCATATTATGTTTAGTTCAATAAAAGCATTCAAATTAACAAAAAATTTTTTTCCATTTTTGGTTTTTTTTTGAAGGTTTCCATTTCCGGAAAGGGTGGAACGAATTCGACGGGGCGACTCAACGGGGAAACAACGGAACCTTTAATTAATCCTAAATGAATTCGTCAAAAGCAGAAGACTAATTATTTCGAGAAAAGAAAGGAAAAAAACAGAAATTGTGAGAAATTTCCAGATGAAATGTTGAGTTATTGCCATTAAGAAAAAAAAAAAGAAGCCTAAACGTCTTCAACAACGGTTTGACACTTAATGGAAAGGATCATTTGACACCATCAAAAAGTTAAAAATAAACAAACGCTCTGGCATTAGGGTAGTCACTCGAAACGGGAGAGAAACCGAGAGAGAGAGAGAGAGAGTGAGAAAAGGAGAGGAGGAAACCCAGCAAGAAAGCCATTTAAAACTTAAAAATAAATTTCGTTTTGTCACATGTGTGCACAAATATCGGGACGTAACCCTTGTAATATTCGTTTCGAAAACATGGGGGCCTTATCAGACGTTCATAGAAAACGGATTCTAATTACAAGTAAATTCCTGGGGGACTTTTTCCGAAAACAGGATGTGCGTGTCACATTACTCGGGGAGGGTATCGGAAATTTCAGCCCCGGCATCGCTACCCTAATCGATCCGAAGGAAAGACGGGGGAGGCGAGGGAACATAATGGAAGCTGGAGAGAAAAAGGGGTGTAGCAGGATTTCACAACCTGCGAAACTCTTTTCGAAGAAGTAAAAATAACCACTTGTATGGGAAAAAACGGTGAAAAAAATTAAAATGGGCATTAATGGGTGAAGGCGATTCGAGTTGGTTGATCATATCAGAATTTGATAAAATCTTGTTAAATATTTCAGCCAACTAATTAGCATTTAAAAGCCAGAGAGAGAGAGAGAGAGAGAGGAGGCGCAAATATTTGTTTCGTATTAAATAAATATAAAAAACGGTTTACTCGTAAGGGCGGGAAAGGGTTATGTGGACGGTTTCAGGCGAAGTATTTGACCAAGTGAGATCGACCGATGACAACCGGAGATAAGTATGAAAGGCTTTAATTGTGTGTGTGGGCAGTAGGTGGGGTGTGTACATGTAGCAACTCTCCATTTGACTTGTTTTCGTGGTGCTCTGCCCGGAGGAGGCTTTTACGGTGGCAAAAAGTCTGACCTCGACTCGGGAGGGGTTGGACAAACTTATCACACCCACCGGTAACCCATCTCGCGAGGAACCAACCTGAGTTGAATAATCAACTTTTTATTAGTGCCCCGGCTCCAAACTCGATAATTGCCGACAAGATTTAATAAATTTAGACGTTAATTAAGTATCGCATTAACATAAATGTTTAACGTGATTTCTTCACTCTGCACTTCGCGCGGGCATTCCAGACTGGCACTTTGATAGCCAAATCATTGCTTGTGCTGACCGAAAAAGGCCTTCGCTGCGTATGAGCAAAAAACCTCCAAACGAGAGAGAATGATACAGTTCTGCTCAAAACCGCCGCTCATTATTACAATCAAGCTGACATTGACCAAACTATAATCTGCCGGGGATGATATTTACCAGATTGAGTAACTGGAACTGTTTACAACAAGGTAAACTCTTAACCTTTTAAGGACCGAATTGCTTTCAAAGCGAAAACTTTTCCTTTTTTTCATTAAAATCCATTTACTTAAAACATTCAAAGATATTCTGCAAATGTTTCAACCCTTAACCCATTGAGTGGCTGAGAAATTTAGAGAGTGTTGTAATTTGTAATTACATATCATACAATACTGTAATGGCATTTACTGTAAATTTTATTTAAAAACAGACATTACGAGATAACTCATAGCTGGAGTAACTGAATAAAATTCCTGTGTTGAAATTTCTGTATCAAATTCCTGTACTAAAATTTCTGTATGAAATTCGAATGGTGAAATTTCAGTATCAAAAATTACACTACGAGATATCTCGTAGCTGGCATTACTGTATGGAAGTCCTGTACTGAAATTTATGTATCATGTCCCTGTATGAAAAGTCCCATACAGGAATTTCTGTATCAAATTCCTGTATGAAAAGTCCTGTATTGAAGTTTTTGTATCAAATTAAATTATAATATATTAATCAAATTAAATTCCTGTATCAAATTCCTATATTCTTCTGTAGTGAAATTTCTGTATAAAGTTCCTGTTTGAATAGTCCTGTACTGAAATGTATGTGTCAAATTTCTGTATCAAAAATTCCTGTACGAAAATTCGACTACGAGATATCTCGTAGCTGGCAGTTTTATAATAATTAATACCAGATATCTCATAGTTGGGACTCAATGGGTTAAACAAATTTTTGCTGATGATAAAACTTTAACAAAATTAAATGAAAAACGTCAAAAACAACGTTTGAATCACCAAAAAAAAAAGATAAACTTAAATACGGTTTTGAAATTCTTTGTAAAAAGTTCACTGCAATTCCCAAATGGGAACATTTGGGAACATCCAACTTTGCGGTACTGTAACTCTTTTAAATAATCGAATTTGTGAATAATTCCAATTCGGACTTATTCTCTGATTCTTATACTTTAAAAAACACTAATTACTTGTAAAAAAATCCTTTCATTTCGATTAATAATAAATCGATTTTGAAGAGCTTGTAAAATTTTCTGAATCGAAATTTTAGAGTCTTCGATTTAGTCGATAGATAAAATCTTTTCAGATAAATTTTGTAATTTCTGTATTCCTTAGATCCTGTAGAATAAGTCTCTGTAAAAATTTACACTAATCAAGCAGTGTTTCATAGGAAAAAAAATCATTTTATGTTCCCAAACGGTGAATTTTGGTCCGTAAATGGTTAAAAACGCCATTAAGGAAACGAGTGAGAAAATTCATTCATCCCTTTCCCGCGAAAGCTCTCAAAACAATTCCTAATCCGAATGAAAAGTTTCGCTTTCTTCGATGCAAACACGTTCCACCTCTCAAATGAAAAGGCATAAGCTCCTGTCACATTCCCACTCTTTATAATAATTAATTTGACAGACTAAACTCGTTTACGGCGTTAACGGAGTTTCCGAACCGATTGACGCGAGCTTTTGTGCCCAGGATTCGATTACGTACCTGAACGCATTGGGAGGGCGGAATTCAGCAAAGGGGGAGGAAAGAGACGATTAAGAGATTTGGGAGTTACCGTCTGATTGTCGGTGTCGGTTATTGGGGTTTGTGTTGACTTTCTCTTTATTATCTTTGGCAATAAATCAATGAATAACGAAGTCAGCAGCAGCAGCGGAAAAAGTCCAACTTTCGAGAAACGGCTCATTTTTTTAATTTAATTAAATAAAAAAAATTACAAGAGATAAAAAAATTCTGGCAGGAGCTGAATATTTTTTTTTTTTAGTAAACCGTTTGAGTATATTTAGTTTTTAGAAGGGCGAAATCGCTTTCATGCCAAAACGATTTTCGAAATAAAGCGGAAGATCAAAAACATTTTTGGGAGGACGTACACAACATTTTGCCCGGTATTACCATCTCCGTGTGTCCATTTGTCTTCAGCCCTTATTGACAAGCATCCCTTGGCGGGATTAACATCCCGAGATTTATTCCCTGACATTTCCCGATTATATTGTTCCCATCTCTTTCGATACGGCCGTGAAATCTATTTTTAGCTCATCTCATATTGTCTTTAGTCGAACACTCTCATAATGACCAAGTTGGTGTTTCACTGAGCTTTCTTGACATTCTACCCTATAAAGAACCGCTGGCAACCGCTCTCAATCCCAATTCCTCTCGATAATTAGCTTAAGCTCGGGAAATTAATTAATAAATATTAAACTCATTAAAATTTTCCACATTAGCGTCTAACGCAATCCGAGTGTAACGTCCGTCACTCCATTTTTTTTCTACGAAATCGCCCAGAAAATTCGTACGCTTTGTTTAATTTCTCAAAGGAAGCGAATAAAAAAAAATGGAATTTGGCTCATCCCTTGTTTTCGTTTGGCCCAATCATTTCTCGAGGTTTCGCTTTGTAATTGGCACCATTAAACAGAATTTCACTGCTGCTGACGTAATTCGCTGACTTTGATGTGATTCCAGCGATTTGGGGGAATCTTCCGGTGACATTCAGCAGTGGGAATGTTGGCAACATTGTCTTTCGCCCTTCTCTTCTGCTCTGTCACCCCCGATCGCGATTGACTGTCCGAATCTCCCCTCCTTTCGGCCGAAGAATCCACACGAGTGATTCATCGACGGCGGTTCTTTCTCGGAAGTGAATGAGCAGACGAATGGGAAAGAAGACAGACAAAGTGGCAGACGAACAGACAGACAGAGGCGAATGTGTGCAATGAAAGCAATTAAACGCGAGAGAGGAGTGATTAGCGAGCGAAAGACTCGTTGAAACCTGCAATTGTTTCGCGGTTAATTATTAACATTTTTTTATGAATTAAGTAACCAATTTATTATTTTTTTGAAAGTTCAAAGCGGAACGAAGAGGCCAAAATCATTAACGCAAATGAGAGAAGACGAAAAAAGGACAGTCGGGAATGAAAAACACTAACAAAAGGAGTAACAAGAAAACCTAAAAAGGAAATATACATTCGGGAATTTTCCTGTAAATCAGACCGAAAAGATGCAATAAAATATTCCCACGATGAACTCATGAGAAAATAATTGTTTCTGCAGTGAAAGATCACAACATTGAAAGTCTTCCAAATTTTTTAATAAAAGATTCCAATTTCTTTTCGGTTAAAATTCAAATTCGAATGGAATAAATTCGAAGTGAAAGAAGCGCCGTTACTATTTCTCGACTCCGAACTTTGGATATCATTCAAATTTCAACCGCCATATTTGTTTTCATCCTCAATTTTAGAAATCTGAGAGAGTTTTTAGGTTTCTGGAGAATCGGTTGCGTAAAAAGACATTTTTTATGTACTATACATTCTGCCCTTATACATTCGGGGGAAAAGACATCAGAGGGAAAGGGGTGAAGGGGAGGGAATGATTTTATTATTTGAATGTTTCTTAGAGAAATTCATTCGTTGGTAAAGAATAATGGGAATGAAAAGGAATTGGGCAAAATGTTGGCCGGATTTTTGGAGATTATAACTGATATGTTTCAAATGATTCATAACCAATTTTTGAATGAGGAAAGCTTTGTATCAAGTTTTTATCTTCTCTGTGCTTTTTCTCTAATTCTTTTTGGCTCCGGAATAGAGTTCTATTTTTGTTTTTGTTTCTTTTTAGAGGAACTCGTCCATTGGCTTTTAAAAATTTTATTTTAAAAATTCTCAGGAAATGTGAAAGTTATTTTTTTAGCCTTCAATTTTATTGTATTTTTAGTGTGAAACTAAAACGCTAAGGACTCATTAACGAGAATGGCGTCTCCTATCCTCCTGATTTGTGATCATTTCATATTTTACAAAATTATAATGCAAATCAAGACATATATATATTTACTGTAAGAGTCATGGCCAACTTTTCATAATATTATAACGGACAAAGTTGAGTTTGGGGTAATTTTGTATGCAAAAATTAAATATGAATTTTTTAAATTAGTTTTTACTCTCTTCTCATTTTCCCCTTTTCTATTTTTCTCTTTTTCTCATTTTTCTCTTTTTCTCTTTTTTCCTTTTCTTCTTTTTTCTCTTTATTCTGTTTACTTCTTTTTTCTTTTTTTCTGTTTTCCTCTTCTTTCACTTTTTTCTCTTTTCCTCTTCTTTCTCTTTTTTCTCTTTTTCTCTTTTTTCTGTTTTCCTCTTTTTTCTCTTTTCCTCTTCTTTCTCTTTTTTCTCTTTTTCTCTTTTTTCTCTTTTTTCTCTTTTCCTCTTCTTTCTCTTTTTCTCTTTTTTTTCTTTTCCTCTTTTTTCTCTTTTTTCTCTTTTCCTCTTATTTCTGTTTTTTCTCATTTTCTCCTCTTTTCTTTTTCCTTTTTTCCAGTTTTACCCTTTTTACAACATTTTCTGCAAGCAGGTCCTTTTGGCTTCTACGACTGAATCTAAAAAAGAAGGGAAACCCAAAGTGTTTAATGAAATTCGAATGGATTTGAAAGCGTAAATTTAAAATTTTGCCGAAAGGTAAGAAAGAATTTCAAATTGAAAGTTACTCTAATATTTACGTACAGTTATAACCCTTTACTTAATAATTAAAATGGATTAAAATCACCAAATACGTATGTGAATATAGGAATAAAAGACCGGACCACATGCAACACCTTCACGGGCCGGAAATGACCCGCGGGCCGTAGATTGGCCATCACTGCACAATAGCAAAAGTACAGCTTTGGGAAATTCTCTGCTGTTCTGATTATTTATCAATTTTCACCCAATTTCATCCTTCACAATGAAAGAATTTAAGTTTGAGTCGGATAATTCTTATTTGAAATCCTCCGACAATTCACCTCAACAGCGGGCGAACTCTCCTTCGAAACAAAGGAAATCTCCCGCGGGCAGACGCATTACAAAGCAATAACAATAACAATTTATTAATAAAAACAAAAATTCACTTCTGTTGTAATGAGCAAATCCCCGCCGTTAAACAAAAAAAAAAAAGAAAGAAAGAGAGAAATGCTTTTGAAAGCTCATTATGAATATTTAAATTCTTCGCTGGTTAAATAGTAATAAAGTCTGGGAAGAAGCAAAACCATAAACACGAGGTTTCTCTAGACCGCATCAGAGAACAAAACATAAAACACGCGGTATTAAAATAGAAATGACAAAACAAAACTAATTTTAAGAGGTTTTGCCCCCTAATAATGTAATTAAAAAAGTTTCTCTGAACTTGGGAGAGAACAAAAAAAGAGAATTACTGCTTGAATGCCTTGTTCTTTGCCTGTTCCGACAGTGAAATTAGTCCGACAACAATTGTTTTAATGTAATGTTATTAAAATTAATTTTAATTGGCCGATAATTAACTGCGACCACTGACCAACGAAGACAGAGAGCGGACGAAGCGTGACCATAGAGGGTGAGAACGGGTTGTCCGCGTCTTCTGCTGTCTTCGGCGACAGCAAGGGCTCTGTAAGGCGGCTCTGCAAAGGGGAAATTAAATGCGCTCAACGACAAGACGACGCACTGAAAAATATCAAGTCATTAACTATTGACGCTTTCTCGACAGGACCGAATTAATAATCCCCGTCCCGGAAAGAAAAAACTCGGCAACGTGTAATCAGAAACCACGTGTTTGTCGCACGCCGAATATTCTCGCGCACCGCTACGCACAAAAGCGTGCGTTTATTTCTCTAAAAATGAGCCTATTTGTTAATAACTATTATTATTTACACTCGGAGAAAAGTATCATTAGGGAAAGGTAAAAATTGATATTAAAAAAAAGTGCCAGCCAACCAAATGCCTCGAATATTATACCCTTTTGTGTAATGGTCAAAACGAAGAGTTTGTAATTACGAAAAGAGGGGATTCGGTTGGTTCGACAATTTTAAATTGCGCTAAAGGCCAAAAGGCTTCTCTCAAATCATTATGATGCGACCTTTGGATTGGACTTTTGCGGTTGAGTGTGTTCTATTGGGGGAGAGTGTTCAGGAGAAACACCACTCCCCCGCAATGTCGCTCTTTGGTGTTGTTCTTTCCTTCGTCAAAGGAAACAGAGTGCAACGTTGTACTTAACTTATGCCCGCAAATGGAAATATTGAAGCACAAAAGGCTGTGGAAAGGAAAGACAAAGGAACACTCACTAAAGGCGATAGGTACAGTCAAATTATCCTTCCGGAAAATTCAATCAGAAGGGAGTTTCTCTCTTTCTTTTGTCATCGGGGGCAAAGTGTTGTTCTTTAGTATTATTCCTTCCATTCATTTGTCAAAGGAAACAGAGTTGGCCAAAAATGAAAATTACAAATTGAAGCGCTGTGCAAAGGAAAGACAAAGGAACACTAAAAAAGCAAAGTAAATCAACTATTTCCATTGCAGCACTGATGACCTCCAAATTATGCGAATAACCATCAACATCCTTCCGGGAAATTCACTGAGAAGGTGATTTGGGAGTCCCTCTCCTTCTTCTGCCCCCTTTTGCCCTCGGGGAATAATTGAAAGTTAATAAAAACCAAGAAGCCCACCATAAAAGCAGTCCCCGATGGTTTTACGGGTGTAAATCTGTTGGGGATGCTTCGGAAAGGCTGTTAAGGGATGAAAAGTCCTTTTTTACACTATTCGGGGGAGCATTTTATTCAGTGACGTGTCCGGTTGGCGAGTGATAGGAACCAGAGAGAGAGAGAGAGAGATGAAATTTTTATAAAATAAAATAAAAGAATCTGTCAATAAGAATTCTGCACTGCGGGAACATTCTGCCAGGAAAAATTTGCCGTCTTTTTTATTAGTCAAAGAAATCTTATTGGAATATCAAAGTCGTGTTCCTCACAAACATGTCAAAAAAAATTTGAAAGCTCTATAATTTTGTCACCTCTGTTTATAACAAATCTAAAGTGTCACGGCATATGGTTTGTGTCTCTCACAAATAAAAATTATAGGCCTACAATGTGATGTTACGCAGGAAGGAGAGGGGAGGGGAGGGGAGGAGGGGAGGAGGGGGAGAGGGGGAGGCTGCCGGTTGACAAAATTAGGCTTTGGAGAGTAGCCAGCAGAGAGATGCTTAGGAAACGATAAAACTGCCAAGATTAGAAACCTTTCGCATCTTCTTACCAGTAAATAAACATCGTCGCCTCTGCTTGGCTCGGGACGGAGTCTAAGAAAAAAAACTCACCCCCTCGCAATAAATAAAAAACTAACCCCTGTAAGCATAAAAGATTCAACCGCCCGTATTTAAATTGAACAAAAACTCCTACACAACAAACCGGAAACAGTTTATGGAAGGAACGACTTTGTCAACCCTTCACCCTGTGGATTGCAGTTGCCCTTTTCCCCTTTTCACAGAGGAAACAATGGACGGTTATAATCGCTAACCTAAATTCGTCTGCCTTTGGTTTTCATACGCGCTTTTTACTCCTCCATAAATCCTAAGAATCACCTAACTCTTATGTTCCCTTTGCTTATAACAATCGAAAGCCTTCAGACTGCTTCCTTCACAATTTTATATCCAAAACAGAGGTACAGTGCACTCATTTTGGTCTGTCATATCGGGGGGTCAAAAAAATTAGTTTTTCCCCATTTTCAGAAAAACGGTAAGTTTTATCGTAAAATTAGCTCAGACATAAATTGTAGAGAATTAAATTATCTACAAAAAATGTATCTATACTTTTCTTCCTAAGAGTAACCGTTTCTGAGATATAACCATTCAAAAAGTTGAATGACACATTTGTGGCCATTTTTAACATGGCAACTTTGGAGGGGCGATTTCACCCCTTCAGAGTGATTTCTCTAAAATCAAACCAGATGCGTTCGAAAGCTTAAGAAGTGTCCTTTCAATGAAGCAAAGTTAGAAGGAAATCCCAGAAGACACTATTTTGATATTTGGCCTCAAATTCAGGCAAAAATGGCTAAAATGGCGCTTTCTCTACAACTTTGAACTCTCATGGCCTCCAAAGTTTTGATGATGGGAACGTCAAATATGGCTCATTTTAAAGCCAAAATGTTACTCTATAGCTGTACATAGTTTGAACCAAATTGGTTGCCTTGAAAAAAAAATTAAAGGGCCTTGAAAACTGAATACTTTTTACATGGGTAATTTTTACAACTCATACAAATTTTTGAATCGTTATATCTCATAAACGGTGGTTCTTGGGAAGAAAAGTATAGATACATTTTTTGTAGATAATTTTATCCTCTACAATTTATGTCTGAACTATTTTTACGATAAAACAAACCGTACTTCTGAAAATGGCGAAAAACTAATTTTTTTGACCTTTGACAACTTATGTATAAATATATTCTGAACAATTTGACCAATTTTCAGCTTCTTCGGAATTTATGTAACCTCGAATGCCTAATTTGACTGGACTATTAACACCTTCATGCTGAATCCATTCGCTAAAACCATTGTCAGACAAGACAGAAAACATTCCAACCCTTAGCAGTTCCCCCTGCATTTATTCTGATTCGGTTTCCGCGTTCAAGTCTGGCCAACTTCCTGCCAAATATTCTTGGTGAATAAAATAAACGGGGAAATAAATAAATAGGAAAGGTCTGATGATGTCGAACACCCCGCGCGCACAGAAACGCACAATAGACTATTTAATTAATCCCTAAGCCCAATCAAACATCTGCTCTGGAATGTTCCTCGAGTACAGCTTGCCCAAACGAATGTTCCTTATTCGCGTTTGGGCAGTTCAGACCTGATTTCCCTTCAGAATATTCTGGAATAGGAGCGCCATTTTGTATAAATGAGTTCCAAGAGAGAATTGAACCCTTTTTATATGTTGGAAAACGCATGCAGGGACAACTTCATCAATTCAAAACACGGCCGAGGGAAAAAGAGGAAAATAAAATTAGACGAGTTTAAAAGCAAAACAAGAAAAAGGAGGATCGGAACAAAAGGAAAGAGCAAAACAAAGCTCAAAAAGATATTCAGACTTTTAAAAAATTCACCGCTCCGCTTGAAAAACATTCCCAATTCTGCTTTTTATTTGGATGCCATTTATTCCTCTGAAGGAACAACCAAGGAAAGGGTTGAAACTGAAAAGAGGCAAAAAACCAAAGTACCATTGTCCCCTTAATTAATTTTCCCCGGTTAATTCGGGGGCGAATCATCTGCCCGAAGCATTTGCATAATTTATGCGTTTCCGAAAATGGGAAAAATAAAAAACAACAGAGCTCCCAAATAAAAATAATTCCAGAGAAAAGTTTTCCGGGGAAAAGTCCCACGAATCTTCCCCGAAGACATTATAAAAGGGGTGGGGGTATCGAATTTCGAGTAAACTCAATGTCGTTTTGTAATCGAGCTCAGGATTTTGAATGGGAAATTACTTGTGTAATCGCTACGGAAGAACAATTTAAATAAAGCAATAAAACTTTGTTCTGTTTCATTTTAGTTCTTTTTACGTGAGTTCGCAACGCCGGCCCCTAGATGGGGTTCCCGGGGCCCGGGACACGATTAGGGCACAACTTACCACGTCAGGAGTACTAGCACCGTCCGTATGTGACGTTGAATCAGCATTGCTTCGCGTCCCTTCATTGCCATTTGTTGATCCTCCTAATTCAAGAGGTTTCGCTGTTGGATCCCTCTCGTCGATCACAAGATCTATAGGCATTTTGCCTTTTAGACAACTTATATATCTATGGCAGAAGTTATCACAGAGTTCGTGAACCTGAAAAGAGAGAGAGAGAGAGGACGATCAGCATTGGAGGATTTATATTCATTTATCATTTTTTTATTTTATTCAATTAACACCGATGGACACAATTTATTAATTATTATATTGTAATAACAAAAGAATTTTGACAATACAAAATTATTTCCACCCGTATGAGTTACTTAAAAAGTGAAATTTCATTAAAATACTTTAAAACATTTATAAATATAATATTAATTAAATAACAGAAGAAACAAATAGTTTATATTTAAAATATATCTATTAATAATATAACTATGTAAGAGTACTCAAGAAAAAGCAGAAGACAAAAAAGAATGTTATGTTTTGTATATTTTGTTATTTTAATGTGACAAATATTAATAGTATTTATAACCAAATAATACATAATGAAATCTTAAAGTAAAATAATTAGTTAACTATTAAATTTAAGTATTGTCAAAATAGTAATAATTAATTAAAAAGAAACATAAATTTTGTATTATTCAAAATGTTTTTGAGTGCTACTGTATGATTACAATTGGAAACAGATTATAAATATTTATACCTTTAATATACCTTTAATAAATATTTATACTTTTAAATTTTATAGAATAGTACGTACTAATATTCGTAATAGGCAGAAGACTAAGAAGAATGTTATGTTTTGTATATTTTATTTTAATGTTTAAATATTTAATAACTAAATAATATATAATAAAATCTTACAGTAAAATAATTATCGAAGAAAGTATTGAATTTTGTATTGTCCAAATAATTTTGAGCGCTACTGTATATAAAAACACAATTATTAATTATTAACACAAATAAATTTTACTGATGATTTTAAATACGGGGAAATGTCATAATCGCTGAGGTTTTAATTAAAACCAATTAATTATGAATTTTGTGAAGAGTTGTGAGCTTTTGGGCTGAGATTTCAACTCGAAACCAACGGAAAAGTCGAAGAAGTCCCAAACTTGTAAAATGTCAGCCGACTTTATTCTCCTGGCAGAAAGTTAAAGGGTTATCATCCGATCTGCGGGAGCTCACTTCCCATTTAACAATCACGAAACTAACGATCGCCATAATTTTCCATTTTCGACCACCGGAAATGGACGACATTACGGAAATTTCTCGAAAAAGACGAATCATTATAACGATACGAATCCCGTTAGTATTTATTTAAATAAGCGGGACATTCCCCCTCTGTCAAAATCCAAACTCTCTCATCGAAAGAACAAAAAAAGAACAGGTATATCATTCCGAGAAGAATGAATCAACACATTCGGGTGTCACTGAGCGACAGAAACAGTGAAACCCCTGCGGGGCCCTCCACTGCGCGACTTACCGGATAAGTTAATTAATCCGGGAACCATTCGACTGCTCATAATGCGGGAAACATTTATTTCCGGGAGTGAGGAGAAAGGACCGAAAGAAAAATTGAAAAAAGACAAACAGGAGAGAACCGGAGGAGAAAAAAGATCATTTGAAAATCCAGCGCGGGGCTTTGATTAAAACTATTAATCACGAGAGTGGGGCTGAGTGCCGCGGGGGGTCCGAACAGCCTCACGCTGCCATGTTTAGACTCTCAATCTGGATTTTGTTCTTTCTTCTGACTCTTTTTGTGTGGAAACAATGCGAGGCGGCGGTGGCCACTTCCGCAGCGCCTCCCCAACGCTTCTCCACCCCCGAAGCCCGTTTCTGGCCACGGAGACACAGTGACATAACGGCAGATGGTCATTGGTGGAATTTTTGGAGGGATTAACCAGGGGTTGAAACTTCCTGCAAACGGTTCACTTTTCCTAATGAAACGTATTAAGAAAAAAAGGTGTAATAAATTGCCTAAATTATGTGAATTTTACACGGGGAAAAAAATTACCTGAATCCGATAAGAAGAAAAATTTTTTGTGTATTCGAAAAAAGTATTTTGTAACACGAAATGTGAAAACAACAGAAAAAAATGTACCGGATTCGCTGAAAACTGGACTAGTCATTGTAAATAATGACGATTGGAAGTTCTCGGTGGGTTGGAGGAATAAAAATCTACATAAGATGTCGGAGGAGATAACCGGATTCCATTATTGGGAAAGTTCCGTCTGTCGGTGAGTCGGGGGTTGAGATCTGTCAGTTATTTGAGATGTATGTATTTCACCCTTTCCCTCCGCTTTCCTCGGCCTGTCCGCTTTGTGTGTTTTCTCTCGCTCTGACATGTGTCTCTCTCCGTTTTGTTCTAACAATTTTCCTTCTCATTGTATGGGTGGATGCCACGCCCTTGTCCATTTAGAGTTAAGTGGTCTGAGGGACCAGTTGGCAATTATGGTCCTCTTCCTTATCGGGCTTCTGCTTTGCTTTCCTCTCCGCACTGCTGCGATTGCTATGCTAATTAGTGGAGCGCTTTTCAACTGTGAAGGTGGTTTGTCTGTCGACTCCCAAAAGCGACAATCCGACGTGGGATTTGCATTTTATTTCTGAGGCCCGGCGCCCCTCGCCCCCTCCCCTCCCGATGGGGTATCTTCATTTTTATGAATTAAAAACAAAAAAGCCCGCCTCGAAAACGGTTATTCAGACGAAAGGAAAACGTTTCCCTGCATAAATTTACGTGTTAGATTGCCGGTTAATGTGTTACGGAAATGCAAGAAAGTGTATTCTGTATAAAAACTTGTTTATATTATACAACTCAGCTTATTAACAATTAACCCCCTCTTTCCTCGGTTTTCCACTGCCTTTTCATACTCTCAACTCCTACAAATTCCTTTTAAATTCTCACCGGATGTGTATAAGTCGGACTTATTAGGCGTATGACGTCACTCGTGGAAATGTTGAGAGAAAAACGGAAAAATAAAATTCGGCAATTATTACAATAAAATACAGAAAAATACGATACGAGAATTCTTCCAGTTCAATCCCAAAAAATACAATCTGGAAATACATTCAATACAATCTGAGAATTCTTACAATTTAATCCGAAAAATACAATAAAAATTCTTCCAATTCAATGCAGAAAATATAACCCGGGAATTCGTTCAATATAATATTGGGGAATTCTTCGAATTCAATCCAAAAAAATACAATCTGAGAATTCCTTCAATACAATCCGAGAATTCTTACAATTCAATTCGAAAAATATAATCTGGAAATTCTTTCAATACAATCCGAGAATTCTTCCAGTTAACGAGAAAAACATAATCCAAGAATTCTTCCAATACAATCCCAGTATTATTCGAATTTAATCCGAAAAATACAATGAAAATTCTTCCAATTCATTGCGGAAAAATATAATCCGGGAATTCGT
>JAQIBA010000031.1:1647665-1708529 GCA_028293925.1 Brueelia nebulosa | reverse complement strand
GACTTAACGTCATTAATTTCCCGAAAGGACATCGAATACCGAAATAACGAAGGCCATTGTTCCGATACCTAGTGTGTCCCGATTTGAGGCTTCGATTAGGGTTTTTTGTTCTTTACCGAAGACCGAATTCAATTTATTTCGAGGATGCTGCCCCGAGATAACGCCCCCCCACCCCCCCGCCAAAGGCACCCGACCCTCAGAATGCCTACAAACCTCATCCCGGAGATTAATGCCCCGAGATTCCCCCCGACATGAGCTGGCTGCATTCGCGGGAAGGTGCGCCCGGATCACTTGTACAACCAAATACCCAACAACAGGTACGCCCCTGGTTTGTTTTGTGTGTTGATTATGTCAATCCCTTGCGTCTTATTTATTGCTGCGTCGAGGATTCGTTTCAACTAATCATCGGCTTATTTACATTTATGAATGGTACACTATTTCCAACGAGTTTTCGGAGTCGGTCGGTCGGATAACCTCCGATGTGTTATGGGGAAAATGGCGGGAGACAGAGAGGTGACCGAAGGAAAGCTCATTTTTGAATTTCTGTCCCAATATCGGCGCCAGACAGACAAAATCAGGAGGGCGACATAAAAATGCTTCTTTTAGAATTGTAAAATTATGCAGGTCGACTAACAAAGAGGTACTCGAGGTGATTTATATGCAAAAAGAGTGGGCCGTGACCATTATCAGAAAAAATTATGGAAGAAAGGAAATAATTAATTAAATTAAAATTCAATAACACTTAACTCACTTCGCCGATTCGTTACTTGTGGCGTTTTGTTTCAACGTTTTTTTTTTTTTATTAGTCTACTACCGCTAATTGATTGTTTTTAAATCTCCGCCCCGCCTTCCTCCCCTCCTACCTGTGTGCTGTTCTCAATTGCTTTTCTCCCGGGGCAGAAAGGAGGCAACCGAAAGAACAGTTGTTTTCTCTTTCGGAGGAGACAGACTGAGGTTGGCAGGGAGGTCTGTCGCCGATCGGGATTATTATTCACGTTTGGGGTGTCCATTTGCGAGTGGAAGAGAAACCGGACGAATACATTATAGACTCGGAGGGGAGGGAAAGCGCCATCATGCAAACTTTACAAGAAACCGATGACGTGACTCCCATTTAATTGCCGTTTCGACCAGAAAAAAAAGATTTTCGGTTTAATTATGCATTTTGCAATTATCGATAATTAATAATAATGGTGCGGGGTGAGGGGAGGGGGCGCAGGCCGCCACCCAAGAGCTCCGCGTTATGGGCTCAATACTTCCGATAGACAATGGGGCCTTAATTGTAGACGCTACACCTTTCCTTTATGTCTCTGGCCATGTTTCTTCTCGAAATGTTGTACCAGTTTAACTACATGAGATGGAGGAGAAGAGAAAAGAAAAAAAATGTGAATGAAAAGCTGATGAGAAATTATTCAACCGAAGGATTGCATCATTAGCAAACGGAATACATTTCCAGGATATAATGTTACAGTATCATCGTTAAAATTCTTTTCGTAGTTTTTTAAACGACAAGTTTTTTCTTTCTTTCTCTCTCTTTTTTTTATTGAGGAGATGAATTGGATTGGAATTTTTTCGAGGGCGAAGTGGGAGTGGGGCTTTTGTGAGAACACCGGCGGAGTCAAAGGGTTCGTCTGATCCGAAAATTACAAATTTGGCGGGCGTTTACACATACATTCTCGAAAATGAACACCAGTAACCCCTTTTCGAAGCAAAACCATAAAAAATTCATAAAAGTCGCAAACTGTTCACATTCGCATCCGAAAAAAAAAAAAAAATAATCAGAATCAATAACAATTTTATTAAGATGGCCTCAGTTTATTGACACGAATCCCCACTGTAGGCGCGGTTGAAATGATTTATGTGGTCTGCTCTTAAACAGGGTCAAGTTTAAATGTAGTTGTTCTAAACGTCTTCAGGAGGATTATTTATTAAGTGATAACTTCCTGGAAATGCAATTTGCCACTATTATTTTTGATTCAATTGCCTTTTTTTATGCCAATCTAACAATCTGCGTTTTTAATTATAATTAATTCGGAAACGTTGCCTTTAATTAATTTGCGCCCGGTTTTCACTGTCTTTTTTCAACTCCTTTTGTCAAAACACGACAAGTGTGCTTTACTGCTAATTTTTCAAGGTTGTATCGCTGCTGGCATCCGAGAATTGTCAGCGGGTGGGAAATTCTTCGAAGCGAATATCACTTCGCATAATGAGTAATTCTGGAAGTGCAACGGAGACATTCCCCGAAGTCTATTTATAATATAAATCAGTGAGATCTCACTGAACAGGAAAATGTCTTCCAAGACTTTTCCAGAAATCGCTAAATCCAAAAGGAAAAGCGGAAAAATTACACACAGCTCTTTAAGCATTCGCTTTATTAATAATTCAGTTTAAGGGGTGAAAATGAATAAAAATAATCGGTAACGCCCTTGGAACTCCAACCCCAATTAAAACCAAACAATTAGATCGATACCAATACACTGGAAAAAAGCCCTCCGAGTAAGAACCACGGGTTATATTCTTCATCTACCCATCGATTGAAAATCAATCATTCCCCAATATGGCGTCTCCTAAGCTCACAGCTATTTCCAATGATAAAATCGCACCCCCGAAATTAACGAGCGAAAAACCCACAAAAACTTTGAGTTGTATTTCCTATTTCTAATTACAAAAGGCCTACATGACTTTAACCCAGTCACGAAATACATTAGCGTTGTTATTGGACAGTTAAAAATGGCCACACGAATTGGCCGCAAGGGATGACGAGGTCGAGTGGGGGTTGAAATCGCTTAAAAACACACGAATAATTTCAATCCGAAATGAAAGAAAACAAAAAGTTTTGGCGTCTCTGGAAAAGTGTAATAATTTTCTGGGGTTATTTGTCAAAAATCCCGGGGAAGGAGCAGAAGAGATTTTCTTAAGACAATTCGAGAGAGGGTTTTCGAAGGGAGGGGTAAAAGACCTTCCCTAAGTGTTTCATCCGAAGCCATTTCTCCGTAATTGATTTCTTCCCTTTATTCCTTCCGATTTTTCCTTTCCCCTCCGTTTCTTAATTAATAAACAAAAGAAAGAGACCGATTAGACTGAGTGTTTCAATTGTGACCATTTTGGGGGATTCTTGTCAGCATTTCAGTCCCTTCCGTGCAGTGTTAACATTAACGTCACTGAGAGACGAACTCCCAAATCCCCGTTTTAGATGGAATAAGAAAAAAAATCTTAAAAGCTAATTAGGATTTAATTTCAATAAAATTTTAATTGAAGATTAATGACTCACCTTTTCCAATTCTAATAGATGGAACCGAAGCACCTGAATTGCTTGCACCATCTGAAATTTAAAAATTACAGCTTTTTATTGTTTCATCGAATAGGGAATACAATAAAAGCCATATTTTTGTATAAAGAAATACTACTGTATTTTTATGACCGGTGAGAAATATAAAAACTTTACAGTTTAAGTGTTTCAATTAATACTTTAAAAACTGATGTTAAATATTAAATTAAAATTGATATTATAAATTGTTAAGTGTTGTTATAAATTGTTACATTATTGTTTAATAATAGAATAAATAAAATAAAATATAAAATATATAAAATTATATTTGTTATAGGTGTATAATTGAATATTTTACATATATTATGTTTATATTTTATTTTATTTATATTAATTGCTTCCATTAAATTGTAAGTTTATATTAAATTATAATTGATATTAATAAAAATTAATATTACAAATGAATTAAAAATTTATTTATTTATGTTCTTTCACACATCATCTTTTTCTCTGTTTCATTTGAGTTCTTATGCCACGACATTTTCTCTCACACATTTTCTTCGATTGCATTTGACTTCTTATTCCACGACTTCTTCTCTCACACATCATCTTCTATTCCATATTCTATTCTTCTTCTATTCTGAATTCTTATGCCACGACATCTTCTCTCGTACATCATCTTCTCTTCTATTGAAGTTCTTACGCCACGACATTTTCTCCCACACATTTTCTTCGATTGCATTTGACTTCTTATTCCACGACTTCTTCTCTCATACATCAGTCTTCTAATTCCATATTCTATTCTTCTTCTTCTTCTTCTCCTTCTTATTCTATTCTGAATTCTTATGCCACGACATCTTCTCTCATAAATCATTTACTCTTATATTTCGGTTCTTATGCCACGATATTTTGTCTCACACATTTTCTTCGGTTACATTTGACTTCTTAAGCCACGACATCTTTTCTCACACGTCATCTTTTTTGTTCTATTTGAGTTCTTATGCCACGACATTTTCATTTACACATCTTCTTCTATTCCATTTGAGTTCTTATGCCACGACATCTTCTCTGACGACGATCATCTTTTCTTCTTTTTCATTGGACTTCTTATTCCACGAACATTTTTTCTCACATAACATCTTCTTGGTGTGTTTCCACGTTCCGAAGAACACATTTAAATTCGCGGTCAGTTGATTTATTTACGAAAACTCATGTCGGACGTCGCCGTAATTCAGAATAAGACGAGTTTTTTACGCACGAAAAAAATCTATTTATGTAAACTACTTGTTTTTCCGGTAATCGATTAACTTTTCATCCATTAATCATTTATTAATTAATCGTTGCAAAAAAAAAAGTCGGAAAGATTTCATTCAGAAGCTGAAATGATTTCTCTCGAAACTCTTCTCATGTCAGTCTTCGGTGGATTCGTGGGGAGTTTTTTGCCTCCATTAGGGAGAGCAGCACGACAGAGTCATTATTATGAGCGAAAATGGTTGCAAAGCCGACGAGGGGAGGGGAAGTCGTCCAAAGAAAACTCGCCAACCACCCCCGAAATAATAATTAACCCTCGAAAGTGTTTATGTTTTTTCAAACGTATTCGGGCGACACATAACTCGCAACATGTGTAAGTCAATATTGGTACAAAGAGTCGAACTTATCTCGAATTTAAACAAATAAACACACGACAACGAAATCCTATACCTTTGCTTATCGTTTTGATTTTTTCTTTCTTGTTTGTTTGCATTCGAGTTTTGGTGTTCCTGTCACACGAAAACGGCCAAGGAGAAAGATGACGGCTCTCAAAATGTCACCCGTTCACGCGAAACGCACAGCAGCAACCTCTGCCCTATTCGCGAGGAATTGGGGCTGTCAGCAGTATACAGACAGATCCCATTATGCTTATCAGACCATTAGTTTGCTGCTTATTAACTCCCCGATGGTTATATTTCAGGTACAGCACTTTCCTGGCACTCCCTTCCCTTAATTTATCATTCGAATTTCCCGGTTTTTCATGTCGCCCATCGGTTCCCGAATGACTTTTCCATTTATTAAACTCACATAAGAAAAGAAGTCTTATACAGTGGGACGCCCACGGAAGACGTCCCTCCATCAAACGCAGAAGTTGTGCGTGTGTCGTGGAAAATTCTTTTCTTCCCACTGACGATTTTAATATTTTTAGCCTCGGTTCGGTTATCGATTGCCGGGGGGAGAACACACCCCCGAAACACACACTTCCGAGGGTTGAAATGTTTTCTTTTTTACCAGCGGAAAACCCTCGAGAAAAAATGTTCTAATTAAAACAATAAATTTTCAGGCTGAAGCTTTTCGAATTCATTAATTCCGAGCAGACGTTAGTGAAGTCAGCTCTTTTTTTTTTCTCTCCTTCGTTCGACTGTTAAAAATAAGGTTTTGTTGAACCCTTTCCGTACCTGGTTCAACGAACTGTGAATCAAACGAGGAAAACTCAAAAAAATTTCCCCTCAAAAATCGTTTCCCATAAATCTCTCGAAAGGAATGTCTTTTGGTCGGACAGTTAGTCGCAGCTGACAAAAGTTAAGAGCAATCCGTAATGTGATATTTCCCAATCAGATAATGACGTCCCATTGCGCCAAAGTCTTAAAATCACTTATGGCTTCTCGCCATGTTTCTCTTTTGTTTTGTTTTTTTATTTATTTATTTATTTTATTTTATAATCCCTTACGACGATTATATAAATTAATTTTGAAAACTGTTTTGAATTCTGGATAGTTTTGACTCCCGCGGATTCTTCCAGTTTTTCAGAATTCCCTCTTTTCTCCTCCCCTCCCCCTCACCTCCACCTCCCCCCTCCCCCCCGGAGATATCTCACTTTTCGGTTGCTCAATATTTCTTCAATAAACTACTGATTCATTCAATAAATTCAACAAATTGCGCAAGCGATTCTTTATTGCAGATAAGATTAAAACAAGTTAATACTCACGAGTGAATCGACCTCAGGATCAGCGATATAATATGGCTTCTCCTGTCGAATCTGTAAGAGAAAAGCACACTTGTTAATACAGTTGAACGCAGACAGAAAAAAAAGAAAAAAAAACAAAAATCGATCAATAAAAATTTATTTACGATTTAATGGCCATGTTTGGGAATAACGCGGATAGTGAAATACTCTCTCTCTCTCTCTCTCTCTCTCTCTCTCTCCTCATCAACTGACACCACCAATTGAATCAATTGGTTCTGATGGAATTCGTTGAAAATGTTACCCACGCGAGACACTGCGTCTCTTCGGGACGTGAGTCACGGGAGGACAATAAAAGAAACGCTTTGTTACGCCACTGACAAAAAGGGAATGTTTGAATATGTAGAATTGGTAATTTTAATTCTTTACAACAGCAACCCGAAAACTTGATATTGTATTTTTAATAATAAAAGCACCTTCCTATTTATAACGTCGCCATTTTTGATTTCTTTGTCCTTACCTACCCCAGGTATTGTGGGGGATCTCATTGTGTCATACAGTTGATAATGTTCACTCATGCGTTTGCTTTTTGTACACTCGAATTACTCTAAAAATTGCCGATACACTCGAGGACGTCGAATAATTGGATTTTATGTATTAAAGGAATCGCTCGCCTACGACCGACTTTTCCCTCAGAACTGCTAATCCTTCGAAGGCCAGAGGAGATGACTTTGTGCACTTGGACAGCCCATTTCTCTGTCCTTCTTCTTCCTCCCTCTTCTGCTTCTTCTTCTTCTTTCATCTTTGACATTCGTTGACGTGTTCGTCGCGCAGAAAGCTTTCCGCCTTCTGAAGCCACCGCTCCAAATCTCCTTCCAGAACGCAGCCATTGCACCTAATACTCATTTGATGCCATTTCACCGATCCAATTTAACCCATTGAGTGCCCACTAAGAGATATCTCATAGTGGAATTTTTGATACAGTAATTTGATACAGAAATGATACATAAAATTTCAGCACGGGAATTTGATATAGAAATTTCAGTAGAGGACTTTTCATGCAGAAATTTCAGCACAGGAATTTCATACAGTGACACCAGCTACGAGATATCTCGTAGTGGAATTTTTGATACAGTAATTTGGTACAGGAATTTTAACACATTATGATACATAAAATTTAAGCACAGGAATTTGATACACGAAATTTCAGTACAGAATTTTCATGACAGAAATTTAAGCACAGAAATTTTTGATACACGATTTGATACAGAAATTTCAGCACAGGAATTTCATACAGTGACACCAGCTACGAGATATCTCGTAGTGGAATGTTTGATACAGGAATTTTAGCAGAGGAATTTGATACACAAATTTCAGTACAGGACTTTTCTTGAAGAAATGTAAGCACAGAAATTTTTTATACGGAAATTTCATACAGTGACGCCAGCTAAGAGTTATCTCGTAGATACAGAAATTTCAGCATAATAATTGGATACAGAAATTTCAGTACAAGACTTTTCATGGAGAAATTTAAGCACAGAAATTCTTGATACAGGAAATTTTATACCGAAATTTCAGGACAGGAATTTAATACAGAAATTTCAGAATAGAAATTTCATACAGAAATGATACAAAAATTTCAACACAGGAATTTTATTCAGTGACGTCAGTTATCTATTAGTGTTTTTTTTAAATAAAAATTGCAATTATTGAATGTGTAACTTAATATATAATTATATGTATTCTTCAAAATAAAACCTCAGCACTCACAGAAAAAAGCTCTAAATATGTCTGCCACTCAATGGGTTAACATTAATTGTCTTCAGCCTATCAGTCAGTAACCCCTCAGGCAAATCATCCATCCTCCGGCTGCTGCACTTCCCCATAAATTAGTATCCCTGTTGGCCAATCGGCGGCCTATAACACTGTTTTATTAACCACCTAATATTCTCTAAATAAATTATTTTCAATAATACATATAAATTTTAATTGAGAGTCGAGAGGAGAAAAGTCAAACGAGCAATTGCACTTATAACCGTTGGTTAATTAATTTGGCATAAATATCCGAATGACGGACGATGGCCTCAATTGGGAAATGCGAGGCGAATCGGCGTTGCCTGCTACCGCCCGCTCTGTAGGTACCACCAGCACCCGCGTACCTGTTTCCTTCCAGGAAATCCCATAAAAGCGAGCAGACGATTTTTTGTCAACGGGGCGTGATGACGGGATGTCTTGTTTCATAAAAGCATAGGAGCTGGCATCAAGTGTGGAATATTTGTCATCCGGAGCTTAGACCGATGATTATTAGGCTGCCACCGCTACTGTCACATGCTCACGTGAATCGTGTTAAATTAAAAAATAATGCATAATGGCTTTTTAGTGCTGTTACTACCCTATAAATCATCCTTTTATGAGTTCAATCGTTATTGGAATTGTGTATCCGTCATTTGGATTTTGCTGACTCGTGTCCTCCCCCTCCCCCCGGGCTTCATGACCCACTGTGCCCACCTGGGCAACGTGCTCTTCGTGCCTCAGGTACGCTTTCCTTCTCTCTACACTTTCTCACGCCCCCTCTCCTCCCCTCCCCATTATTTTCCTTTTCACTACAGACTTTTGTTTGCTTAGATTTACGTCACTAAAGGTAAACACGGAGAGATGAAAAATATCGGTATTTTCATGTAATAGCAACAGAAAAAGAGAGAGAGAGAGAGAGAGATTGTCTTTTACTGCAGGTGGCTTTAATGAGTTTTGAAGAAACCGTGTATTGATAATACTATGAAATTACAGAGTAATTGTTTAACGATTAATTAGATTTGTTCTGTCTTTGGGGGAATTTAGAACTCTTTAGAATTTGCTTTTGACTGTGAAGACTCTCTCTCGAATGTGTTACTAATCATAATATCATATCAGATTTACTATCTCAATGACAAATAATTTGTACAGTAGATTTATCTATTGATTTTTCCTTCCTTTATAAAATCATTGATTCTAAAATTATTTTTTGCTTATACAGTGGCGATTTCACATTTAACTCCGTAAATTTTCCCTTAAGAAACATACAATCATCATTTTATATCAGTTGAAAGAGATTAAATATTTATATTTTCTAAGTAAGTGGTTTAAATTCAGTCATGTCTTTACTCCAGCGCGTTATCTCATCGATTACCCACTTTTTTACTCAAATACTCCATTCACTCTCGCGTTTATTCGCACTCCTATCACAGTTAATAACTTGTTATCTGTCTTTATGCTAAACGTCCATGTTCCATTCGATACACATTTTATTATTTTTTTACGCTCTTAAATGATCTCCTCATCAATGAATTGAATCTTTTTTGCCATGTAATCATAACTTTGGACAAAGTTATGAATCCGCCCTAATTTTTATGAGCGAAATTTTTATTGAGACACCTTTGCGGTCAGCGAAGTTTCTGTTAGCTGAAATAATGTCAATGTTATTTAGATTTGCTAAGATTTTTAAGTATTTTCGTATTAACTATTATTAAGATTAACACTGTTATTTGATTGTATCATATTAGTGGGTATTTTCCTGAGACAAAAGGAGTTATGTAAGCAGTAATGGGGGGCAAGAGAGAATAAAGGCTTGCAGCCACGATTGAGGCAATGCTCATAAATAAAGACGTTTCGATGGATTTGGCAGTTGTGTTTCGTTTTTTGTGCCTGCCCCTGACTTAACCCGATGCTCCCGAATGCTTCATCAATGACAACACCAACAAATTGTAACATTGTTAAACCAAAGCAGAAATATTTCTCTAACTATATTATTTATAGTTTGATTATTCGCGTGTTAACATGAGTTGATTTATGGCCGTTGAATGAGTGCTTCCCTTCGCTCTCGGACGAATCGAAGGAAGTCGATGCAGTTCGGGGGCTGCAGAAAAGGAACATCCCCATAACCACCCTCTTTCACTTTTCCCAACAAAAACCCCAAAAACTGACAAACACCTAAGGTTATTGATCTTGAAAAGATGAATTCGAGGAAGGCTATCCACATTCAAAGCTCAAGGCCAAGGGCCACCCCTGTTTAATGTGACGGAGCCCCATTGTTACTCTTTTCATTGTTTAGCTTAAAACTGTTGTTGTTCACCCCTGCTGTTTGCTTATTCAAATCTAAATGATTTTTACCTGCTTCTACTATTGAGGCCATTATAAAAACTTGAAAAATTTTAACTAAAACGGTTTTTTGTCTTCGGAACCGTGTTTTGATGGCAATCAATGCGGTCTCGCAGCGTTCGAATAACTTTATTTGCCAGAAAACGTCACTTTTTGGGTTTCCGTTAGGATTCACCTGATTTTTTCCATTCCTAAACTGTTTTACTTTTTTATCTCATCTCAAATTAATCAAACTGTTATCGGAGTGAATTCACGAGAGATTCTGACGATTCGAAGATATTCTCAGATTGGACGTTTCTGCTCTTTTATGATATTGTCAGCTTTTTATTACAGTTTGCACAACAAATAAATTAATTAAGTAGCTAATTAGAAATAAAAAATACAGTGGAGAAAAAAATCCTAATTGGCCATATTAATATTATTTTATTATTGTAATATTTTGCATTTTATATTATTTTTATTTTCGGCCTAATTCGGATCATAATAATTTGGATCACAATAATTTAACTTATCTTACTTCTCTGTCCTTTTTTGCCTAATATTCTTTAATTCTCTTTCTATGTTCTTCTTTCCTTTCTGTGGTTCATGTTTTTTATATTTATATTTATATTATATTTATTTATTAATTTAATTGATTTATAAAATATTTTTGTTTGTTTATCGGTTTTTATTTATAATATGTTTTTATAATATTTGTAATTTTTTTATTTTTATATTGCTTTTTATTTATAATATAAATGTATTACTCTTTTGTAATGAAAAAATAGATAAATAATGAAATAAAAAATATTACATAATGAAATATTTAGAATATATTTAGCAGATATTATTATTATACTTTATATTTTTTATTAATTTTTTATATTTATTATTTATATTTATATTTATATTAGAATAATATTCATTATTATAATATTCTGATATTATAATGACATTTTATGTTTTTGTAAATTCAATGAATTTCCGTCTGTATATTTGGAATTGTCTGTCATTGATGGAATCGTTTACTGCTAAAAATTAATTTGTTCATTGATTGTACCCTTTCAGCACTCTTCTCGAATCGTCAGCATCGTCAGCATTTCCTAGAGTTTTAAAACCCGCTCAAACAGAGTGTTTAAGTACCTTTTAACTCAACACGAGTAAACGCTGTTACACAAAACATCAAATTACACGGGTTGATATTCCTATAAAATTAAAACCCTAATTAAAATGTCAATTCATTTAATTCTCTAATGTGATTATTGCTTGAATTATTATGTTCGCATGTCTTGGATGATACTAAATGTGTCTGAACATCTTCAACTGCCATAATAAATAGCCCAACACTGATTTATAACGGAGGCCACGACAACGGTTCGTGGAAATGGAGTTAAGGGTGCCTGCCCCGCCCGGAGGAGCACTGGGGGTTGGTGGATGGCCAAAGGGTGGGTCAGAGGTGAGAGCGTATTGCTGCTCATCGACTTTTGGGCAAACAAAAGAGAGAATGTGCATCATTAGCGTTTGTTGACGTTGAAACCCGAGCGGAACAGCGTCACCTTTAAAATGAAAAAATAGGCTGAGATGAGATTTAAGAAAAAAAGCGGAGGTTGGTTCGACCGTCATTCCCGAAATGTATCCAATTTCAATTTAAATGCAACACCACAAGATTAGCCATTATTCCCAGCCCTCCTCTTTCGTTCCTGAGGGAATGAAATTTTCCACGTCTCGAATTTTTCCACGTCGCTTTAGAATTTCCCCCGCAGAAGATTTCCACGACCGAAATTTCGTTTCGTTCGTCGTTTCACCCCCGGGAAAGGGGGTGGTCGGTCAGCGGGCAGACATCTGCCTTCGACCCACCGGACAATGATCAATGAAAACAAACACATTCTACGACAACGATATTTGTGCAAATACTGTTTATTTTTTCATAAAGGCAACCATTTTTAAATTTGAAACGAACCGTAATAGCGGAAGGTCAAAAATAAAAAGCAGAAGTTTTTGGTAACGCTTCAGAGAACACACGTTTTGGGATTGGTTTTCATGTGTGTGTTTCCGAGCATCCTTTTTAGCTCCGTCCCTTTTTTCGTCTTTTTGTTCTCTCTTTGCTGTCGAACCGGTCTCTCCTAACTTTTGAGCCTCCCAATGACGGGAATGCTCACTTTTTCAGAAAAGAATTTTAATAATATGACGAGGGATTGACGTTTTTCATGCTTTCTTTAATTTCTGTTCAGCCTGCGAAGCGTTCCCGAGCCCAGCATCCCTCTTTCTGACTTTCTCGCGGCTAATTGGCCCTCGAGGGGGTGGCCACCACCCTGGGAATGCGCTTGCACCAGAAGAACCGACAAGGCCGCCTCCAGAGACCGGAAACCTCCTCTTTAATGGATGCCTCATCCATCTGACGTGGAGAGAACGGGATTGCTGGGTAGCGCACTCATCTCGAGCATCAGGTTCACATCGAGGCATGACTCGTCATCGAAACTGCCACGAAAACCAAAACCCAGATAACAATATCCGGAGTGTCTATGATATTCTTAGTCGCCGTCCGCCGAAAACATTTCTCCGCATTGTCTTCCGCCTCACCTGAAGGACACTCGAAACTCACTTCTTCAAGTCTTATTGTTTCCAGGCGGACCAGCGAAACACACTGGAGAGTTTCCAGCACTCAAAGACAGCCTTTCATGGGAAAACTCCGGTTGGAAACTTTTAATGCGCGCGCGTCAGCATTTTCTCGTTCGCGATTACGCCCGGAATTTGGGGAGATTAATTAAAAAAGAATTAATTCGCAGCCATCCTTCGTTTTGTTAGGGAAAAAATTATTTTAATTTATTTCCAAGTAATGCGAACGATGTTCAAGACTCGAGGAACAATGGGATAAGGGCCTTGAAAAGCAACTTTGATATTGAACATTTTTTCGAGCGGATAAATAATGGCAGGAAAATTCTAGTTCAAACCATGTATCATTTATGACATAAACAACAATGCCGCCCTAACCAAAGTCATCATTAAATTTCTTTTCTACATATTATTATTATTAGTCTTGAAATGGTTGACAGTGGATAAGTAGGTTTTCGGAGGAATATTCTCTCAGTTAAGTGGAAAAGAGAAAACGGTGTTGTATCGGTTCGTCGCTTTTTGATGCTGTTGTCACAACGACAGCAATTGTTGATGACACTCAATGGCCACCCCTGTCCGAATATTTTCCAAAAAATGTAAAATTAATCGGACGAGTGATTCACAAAAGCGAAAAAAATGTAATTTCGTATTTGAAAAGGTTTTCCCATTATCTCTCCTTTTTAAACATTGAAAATTTTGTCTCTCGGGATTGTCTTCCACCCAAAATCAACCTCAAATGCCATTCACCCCTTCTTTTGTGTTTTTAACGTTTTTGAATTTTCCTGTCTCTCTCTCTCTCTCTCTCTCTCTCTCTCTCTCTCTCTGTATTGAAAGGGTCTCAAGTACCGTTAATTTTTCACTCATTCACTGCCCGGATTGCAAACCCTGAATAGCGCGTTCTCTTCGGGGGGAGGAGAGGAAAAAAAAAAAGATGGTTCTCATTAATTCGAAAAATAATTAGCTGCGTTTTAGGTGGTTTGTTGACCTCAAGTGAAAAAAAAGTTTCTGATTGACAGCCGACAGACAGAAAAATTTTTATCTTGGAGCTGTCTCGTTGGGGGATTCTTTTTAATGATAACAACCTAAATGGTCGCTCGCTGATAACTTTTTAACTCTTTTTATATACTACCAATGTACTGATTGTTGGGGGGAGGGGGTTGCCCGATTTGGAACTCAATGAAATTATACAGAAAAAACTCAAATGTGATTCGTATCGGCCATTTTTTTAAATCCACGATGTCCGAACTACTCCCATGTGGCTGTAAGCAGACATCTTATGAAATAGCAATTGCTTTCAAAGAAGAACCGATACGGTTGACTTATAAAAAAAATTTGGAAGAAATAGTCCTGTCAAATTAGTTCAAAATGTCCTCAAAAATCCGTTGTCGGGAGGTCAAACGTAAAAAACAAATAGTTTTTCGCAATTTTCAGCAAAACGGTAAGTTCTATCGTACAATCCGCATCAGACATAAATTGTAGAGAATAAAATTATCTACAAAAAATGTATCTATACTTTTCTTCCTAAGAGCAACCGTTTCTGAGATATAACCGATTCAAAAAGTCGAATGACACCATTTGTGACCATTTTCAATATGGCAACTTTTGTGGGCCATATTTTACCCACTCAGGATGGGTTATCTAAAATCCAAATAAATGTGTTCGAAAGCTTAAAATGTGCTCTTTCAATGAAACAAAGTTAGAAAGAAATCCGATTTGACACTATTTTGATATTTGGCCTCAAAGACAGGCAAAAATGTCTAAAATTACGTTTTCTCTACAACTTTGAGCTCCCATAATCTCCAAAATTTTGATGCTACAAACGTCAAATACAGTTCATTTTAAAGCCCAAATGTAACTCTTTAGCTGTACATAGTTTGGTCAAATTTTATTGCTTTGAAAAAAAGTTATGGGACCCTGAAAAGTGAATACTTTTTTATGGGCAATTTTTACAACTCATTCAACTTTTTGAATCGTTATATCTCAGAAACGGTGGCTCTTAAATAAAAATACTCATACATTTTGTGTAGATAATTTTATCCTCTACAATTTATGTCTGAGCTATTTTTACTATAAAACTGACCGTTTTGAAGCAATAGGTGAAAAACAACCATACATAGTTCAAAATTGGTTTATTGAATAACTAAGCATAGAGTTACAGTTTTATAAAGTATAATGCCTGTTGCAAAGACTTCCTGTCACTGCAGAAAGGTTCTCCCTCAGCCAATGGAGATAATAAATGATTGCCGTGGAGTGGAAGATACAATGGCGTCTGCATCTGCCGAGGAAAGGGTTCCAATAGAACCGGGACCCATGCGGAGTAAATTGAAGTGTAACAGCGAGGCCCGAATTTTAAGGGAGTGTTTTAAATACTTTGTAATCCCACCAAATTGAAACAAAACCTCAAGCCCTCACATCGGCAAGAGCTCAGCACTGCGCCGCCTCAAACTGTGTCGGATAAAAGACTCTCTGCTGGAGGTTTGATATGCGGCCCGCGACCGCGGCCTGCAGGTACGCCTATCAATTAAACTTTTTCTTTTCCATTCCATTTGAATTTCTTTGACTCCACTATCCCCGTTCATGCAGTTATTTATTATGCACTCGTACGTCTCTATTTAAGGCTTTTGTTGAGTCCGAAACCGCAATTAATCTAATTGGCATTTTGTGAGAGCGTTTTACGAGGCTGAAAGTGTGCTTACAAATGGATTCCATCTCAAGTGAAATAACAGCCACTTAGAGGTTGCCATCGTAAAAAATTAATAATAATAACAATTAATAGGATGATTTTTTTAGGGGAAGTCATGCGAGAGCGGAAGTGACCGACGCCATTTGGAAGTCCTAATCGGCGATGACCGCAGCGGTTTTACATCTTCCATTGAAAGGTGTTCCTCCCGCCGACAAAGAAACGATCGGATGATGGGGTTCGAATGATTACTGGTAAATTGTTGCCCCGTGACGTTGAGGGGAAATAGAATTGAGAAATAAAAACGTGATCGGGAAGGGAGAACCGATAACAGACACCAGTTCGGCTCGCGGGGAATAAAAGACAAAATGCTACAGCGAAATTGAGGTTAAAGTATTCTTTCGAGATAGTGATTTCACCCATTACAATACGCACCGCATAAATCTCAACACTTTTGGGCTTGATTTTGACTACCCCTTTCCGCCAACCCTCAAACGAAGAATCTACAGACATCTTTGAGAAGACCAAAAAACCCCAACAGTGTCGCCATGATGTTCCATTCTCCCTTCAACCCCTTTAATTGAACCCGTGAACAAAATAAAACCTCAACCCTTAAACTCATCCACCATTTTGAAAATTCCCTTTTTTTTTTTTAATATCGAACCGAAATCCGAAAATAAAATGGAAGTAAAGTTCACTCGAAATGAGCACAAATTACGAATTTCCTTCCAGAATTACCGAACCAATAAATTCCATCACGAAATGTACAAAATGACTAATCGGAATACATAAAAACTGATTTACAATTGACATTAATTTATTTTGTTATAATCGCCACATTTTGAAAAAACAGTTTTCAAATAATCAAAAATTCCCCGAAGAAGTATCCATTTCTTCTGCTTTTCTTCTGTTTTTTCTACTTTTGTTACTCCTTGGTGGTCAGTTTTACAGCAGCGGTGTCTGCGATTAATGTTCCACAGTGTCCGAACACTTCCCACCGCTTTCTAAAAAGGAATAATTAAACCCCGAAAAAATCCCCAGAAGTAAACTACAATGAAAAATGATACATAATTAAAAAAAGGAAACGCAGCGCACAAAAAAAATTATTTTAAATCCTTGTTTGGCTCATTATAAGATTTTTTTACAAGAGTTCATAGAAACATCTCTGCAAGATACCTGAATTGTACCTTTAAAATCGTCTACGCTCACTTCGAGAATACCTTGATTTTGTGAGGTTATTTACGACAACTGCGTTCTCCCCAGGGAGTCTGTTAGCCACTAAACCAACTTCAGAACAATTTTTTTATCTTCTTTGTAAAAAGAAAAAAAAAATCAAGTTTTATTTTTATAAACCTAAAACCTGCCTTTTTTGAGGGAAAAAACTTTTTTTCCTTCGATTTGATCGCGAGATATTCGATTCCGGTGGAGGAGAAAAAATGTTTTTTTTTTTTCAACGGCAAAAAGGTACGAACCTGTACAGATAAGGATTAAAAGTTGTCATCTCCTTTAAAAAGACGAGGTAAAAAATTCTTTTTATGGGGGTGGGGGGCTCTCGGTGGTCTTTATCTTGATAAATCACATTTTTTTCTATAAATTGTCAAGTTTACCCTTCAGTTTTGTTTCGGAGATGATTTTTTTGACTGATATTTGGCGCTTATTTTTTATTTCTGCGAGAGGGTAATGATAGTAGTCTGGCATTTATCGAAAATTTAATGTGAATGAAAAACGAATAATGCAGAGTCATCTTTCTGAACAAAATTCAACCTGCGATGGTTCATTAAAGGGCTTTTGATTGTGTATTGACAGAACGGGCCCCGATAAAACGCGGGGTTTGTCCCACAACCCCCGTTGTAGTTTTCCTCTTCGCTTTTCCTTTTGTGTCCAATCATCCTGGTTCGGAATTATGCACCCGGGAACTCAGAGACTGGGGAAATATCGCACACATTCTTCGGTGTACCTTAAAAAGGTTGGAAAATTCCCGAGGGCGGAGCGGTAATAAAAAAACAAATATGGAGCGCAATACAATGACCATTCAAAATGGTGTGTCCCGTTGGATCCGAAACCGATAATCCCCAGCAAAAGGCAGCGAATGGGATGGTGGAAATTCCTTTCGATTTAATAATTCCATTCTCGAAAAAAAAGTACACAAACCAAAGACTGAAAAGAGATTTCCCTCCGCCGTATCATCACCTCATCCCAACGTCATCTGTGACCCATCTTTTCTCACCTATTTTTATTTACTTAGTAAAGGAACCCCCTTTTAAAGCACAAGGTAGCTAGTTTCAAACAAAGATACCTTCTCAAAAAGAAAAAATCGTTACGACTGTCAATGTCTGTGCGTTGGAACGTTTTTAAGCGATTCAAAAAATAAAATAATGCCTTGTCATTATAATTAAATATTCTCTTTCTCTCTCTCTCTCTCTCTCTCTTTCTCTTCCCCGACTTTGGCCCGGGTATAATTTACTGTTTTTCTTTTTCAATGCTGCCAGTCATTTAATGATCGAACAGACCGAGAGGCGATGTTCGGTATCTGAGCAGCCCGTGATAAATTCCTGAGAAATTTCTCCCGGAAACATATGTTTGCGACGAAGCGATCGATTCACCTTATCGAGATTATGCCTTTTCGGGAATATTAATTCGTTGTAAGGAATGACGATCCCGTTTGGTTGTTTCGGGAAAAATCGGGTGTTATGTAACCCCTGGCACAACCGAACACACTCATTAGCACCATCTTTCGTTAACAACCACTCCAATTAGAACAAACCAGCCCGGATGAACGAGTTACGGTTCTAAAATTAAAACATCACATTATCGAGGTAATAACTTTAAAACCATACTAATTAAAATTTTCATTTCATTTCTGGGATTATAACCAAAAATGAATTTTTATTCATTTGTTTTTCTGCATCATCGGTTACTTACTTGTTTAGAGAAGACCGCAATATCTTCATTGAAAGACTCGGAAGAACAGACATCTCCTCCTGCTACTCCAGGATCGCGAGGTGTGCAAGTCGCCAGTTCACATTTCTCAAATATTAATGCTAGCAACGGAAATAAGGGGTGCCTGAAACGGAAACCAAAACAAAAATTTATTATTTTATGACTTTGAAGTGTCTTCGTGAGAGCTCAGTTAATTAAAATGGCCGATTCCTATGCTTTCGTTTCAAAATCTGACTTTTATTTATATATAGTGTGCACACTAAAACAAATGAATACAGCAGAAGTCATACTAATTGATATACCTTCTGCTACTCGTTACCATGGCAACTAGCAGACGCTATACAGTGTTGCCAACTCGCTCTGATCTCACTCAGGTTTTTCATTTGCATTGTAATATCATATTCAGTTTATTTTAAATTATTTATAGTGATTTTATACTATTATATTTATAAATATGATACAATTCGGAGCTTGGCTTTTGTGATCTTCCTCAAATTAAGGTAAGTCTTATTATACGCCCTTTTATTTATGTGTTTCAATGGATCATTATTCTCCGGTTGAGTTTTCTTTGCGATTTGTATGTGCACTCTCTGCTCGCAGATGCGAGTTAGGACAAAGCGCAGTCTTTGATGGCCTAAGATGTGGGATTATTAAGTGCTCTCAACCACCCCTCGAGAGAAAATGATGGCAAACAAAAACGGCTTCGACGAGGAATCAATGAATGTAAACTCCATTTCTATTCTAGCGCTGCATATCCCGGAGATGTATGGCTCTCGGCTTCATTCAGAGCCAATAACCCCAATACATTAAGGGTTGGCACCACGCCCGAACACCTTCATTACGTCTCAAATAAAAACAAAAAAGTTCCAATGGCGGTAACGCCGCCACTTCTCCGGAAACCTAATAATTTTACTTTAATTATCATCCGTTTAATTTCTGTTTCGAGGGTAATTAAATTAGTTAAAAATGTCATCATCGCAACGGGTTCAGTACATAAACAAGCGATTCCTTGTCTGGCAAACCTCTAATGAGCAACAACAGCGCACCCCATTAAGAAATCGGTCATAAAAGCGCGGATCCGATCACCTGAGTGATAACACAAAAAGGTTCAACCCTCTAATTAATGGGGAAGAAATGGCGAGCGGTTCCGATCGAAGATAGAGGGGACACCTCGCCACCTGATGGGGCAATGGGGCCCGGGAAAGCTCGGGTTCCTTTTGCGTGAAAAAATAAGGAAACGTTTGAACCGAACGCAAACGTTCGGGACCTTTTAATTAAAACGAAAATCGAGAGAAACTCAAGTGTCGGTTTCTCAAAGCATTCACGCACAGTTAACTTCATTCAAGTACTTGTACGGCATCAATAGCAAACCCCCGAAAGTGCTTTTCAAAGGAAAGAACGAGTTTTGGGCGGGGAGGGAGGACCTGGCTCCGATGAGTTTTGGGTTTATTTCTCTGGACCTGAAGGAGAAACCTCCGCAGGTTCTGAGGAATACCTTTTCGTGAGCTTTTGTGCGTAAATGCCGCCGATCCACTCTTATTAAAGATAAATTTAATGCCGCATGCGTATTTATACGTAACATATAAACGCGGAATTGTGAATTTAAAGTATGTATTTCTGCATTTCATCACAAACAGTCCGATAAGGATTTAAAGCTAATAATATATTCATTCTGAATATTTAAAACTGATTTTATAATTCGGTAACGAATGTGTGTTGAAAAGTATTATTCGTTGTTTAGTACTCTTCTGCTTTCTTCTCTTTTAAGTATATTTAAGGGCGTTTTCATTCATTTATCTTTTTCTATCTGTGTTTATCTGCATTCATAACTATTCTTTCGAACCGCAAAAGAATATTACGGTTTTATTCGGTGAAGAAACTTTTGGTTTGCTTTCTTTGGCATAACGTAAAGCACAGTGTCACCCAAAAAACGAATGAGGTCAACACGGAAGCGGTCAAAAGTCGGAAATTCCCCGTGAAAAGATCACTCGACCGTCCGAATAGGTACGAACCTGAAGCAATAAATTTCCAGGATCGACAATAAATCCAAAAGCCGAGGAAAAATAAAAAAAAAAGAAACGTTTTGACACCGGTATGGGCAATCGCTACAATTATTTCTGTACGATTCGATGATTGATGACATGGCTGACAGTCTCTAACAAAATCCGAGTTTTTTCTTTTTTATTTTTGTGAGCAACGCCAAAAAACGAGGAAGGACTTCTTCGAAATATTAAGTCATGTAATCAAAGATGGCTGCCTCGCGTCGGAGCCAGGTGTCAGAATTTTTTGTTGATATTTTTGTATAAGGGTAGTTTTAACCATTTCGCAGTTAAAATAGAGCATTTTATTACGGTGTAATTTCAGTGTGAATAAGGGGTCTTTCTGGCCGTTTGCCCTCCTCCCTTCTTCCCCACAAAACACCATCTTTTTCGGGGCGAGTGCTCCCAACATTTATTTGTTAATTGTTTTTAACCAAAGCCGAGGCTTAATTGTTTTTTTGGAAATTGTCAGCGTCACGTGAGGGTGAAACTTTCCCCTCATCTAATTATAAAAAAATTAGTTTTTCGGCGAAAACCCCTCGCAAACGAGATTAGGTTAAAGTGCGAGTTCGGGTTGCTCTCAGACACGCCATAAATCATTTTATGGTTTCCCGAATGGGCGATTTAAGTTTTTAACATACACAATGTTGTGCTTCTCCGAACTAAAAATTTTCCTTCTCGAAGGGAAGGAGCCGCACCTCCCACTTCTCCCACTAATATTGCCAGTCCTTTAATCTGTTGATTAATGTGACAATTTGTTCCTCGTAAAACTGCATCATTAATAGTGAAATCCGGTAGCCGTGACACTCGGGGGGTTGGGGAGTGCCGTTCTTTCAGGAGGAATCCCACACTCTTTTTTTATTAAAAAAAAAATCCTTTCTTTTCTCCTCGGCAAGAAAATAATGCCAGTGTCCGACAAGTACTTCTATTTGTACATGTCATGTATGTCGTACACAATGAATGGAAACTGAGACGGTTTTTAAAAATGAACGCACGCATCGACTGCGGTGGGGACGGAGCTCTATCAATGCCTGAGAATGACAAACACCGATTCAGGATCCGCGTCCGGTTCCCGATCCGCGGCGAAAGCCCAAGAAAAACATTCAAACCAAACAAAGAAGCCCTATAAATCCCGAAAAAGCCAAAGGAAAAATAAAACAAAAGACTGGGGGACTTAGATTAATCAAACAGTTTCCACCTTGGCCGTTTCCAGGGCTCCCATTCACGGATCCTTATCTCCCCAGAAAGCTCAAAAGCCATGAGAACACGACGATAGTCGAGAAAAAATGTCTCAACAAGCACAAGTAAATAAACAAACCGTACGCCGTGAAAATAAACAAGGTTAGGTTAGTGAGTTAACGAAGGCCGCAAATGTAATCAAACTACCGGCGGGAGCACAACCACCTTTTTTGGGGGTCTTCGGGGATTCCTCAGGAGGGAGTTATAAGACGTGTGGGTGACCGAAATGGCCAGAAACAGCAAAATGACAGCGGTTATAACACACTTGATGTTCTCAGAAATGTGTGGAAAATGTTACTCAAATAGTTTTCCTCCCCCTGGGGGTTTTTAAAAACCCCAAAAGCATAAAAGGCGATCGATGACCGAAATGAATTAGGAAGTCCAACGAAAAGGTTCAATCACACATCACTTTCAATAAGTAAACAACATTAATGTTTACACAAAGAGCTAAATTTATTTACGTTTTATGTATGCATTTTACTTTCAAATATCTCTCCACCATCCCCCGGCTAAAGGGGTTTCCTCAATTTTTAATCAAACACATTTGGTCCCCATTTGAATTATCACCGTTCCCATACTCATCTATTCTTATCTTTGTTTCTTTTCGCCGATTATAATACCTCACAAAATGTGTTTTGCTGATGTCCCCATATAAGAAGAAGTTCTCGCCGGTTTGGGTGTCCTTCCCCTGTCTTTTATTGCACAGCAGGAACTTAATTTTTTTCTTCTGAAGGAGAAAAACAGAAGAGGGAGCCGATTGCAAATGTGGGGAAGGATTCAATCTTGTAAACAAACGCATTACCAACCAACCGATTCGCGTTGCATTTTTCTGCACTTCGGATAATGTTTATATATCCGACATGAAAAACCTACAATTTCAAATGAATAATTTATAAGGTGCAATTCAGGAGCGAAAAGTGAGCTCATTGTGATGTTACTTGCGAGTTTCCTTCGGAGACCTTTTTTTCTTAAAAAAAAAAAAAAAAATGACATTGGATGGAAAAGAAATAAGTCATTTTGAAATTCTATTTTTCTAAAAAAAAAAAAAAAGAGAAATTGTTTTCATAAAAATGATATAAAATCATGCAAAATATATGGAAACATAATGTAACATGTAAAAGCGTGATCGGGTAAGAAATGGGTGAAGAATTTTGTTGGGAAGGAAAGGGGAATGAAAGCAGAACACACTGTGGTTTCCAATTTCAATCAAACCCGAGGAGATGCTGAAGAAGAAGAAGAAGAAATGGAAATAGTATAACAGATGAGGCGATGCCATTTAAATAAATTTGTATCCAAACTAATGAATGAATATGAATGAGCAAAGGTAATGAATTAAGTCGACACTTTTATTGGGAAAAAAACTAATATGAGGTACTGGAGCGGAATTATATTACCTACGCATAAGATTTTATCGAACCATATTCTCAATTAAATTTATTTATAAATGACCGAGTGATTGACGTAAAAATCATTTTGCGAATGAGTGCGGTTAATGGGTTTTGAGAGAGAATCTTCTTTGGAGATACCTCTTCGGGACTTTCCTTTGAAGTGGGAACGAGTCGAGTTCGCCCAATTTTTTCACCGCCGAAAGGATCTCACGAAATCATTTCGAGTGTGAAACTGTAGCGAATTTTAAAAGCTTCGCCCATTAAAACTCAGTGACGATCCCTTTACTCGGGGCCATCGATCGATAAAATTATTTCCTTCTGCTTCGGACCTTTGGCTTTGGGAGGCCTTTTAGACCGTTTTAAAATATTTTCAATCTTCATGGCGTTTTTTCTGTATTGAAATGGTTTAGCGAAAGCACGCGAGCTTTTTATTTTCCCTAACAACTCCCGAATTTAACAGACGAACAGAGTTTTTTAAAAACTTATTTACATTCGTTCCGTTTTTACTTATAACACCGATTCAACCTGCATAAGTTCACATTAAAACTAAATCCTCAAAGTTATGTACCGTTGTGATATCATTTTGGTGAAATTCTTTCTATGAATCTCTCAGAAATGAATATGATAGAAATTTATGCTGAATATAAAGCGAAAATATGCTAATTTAAAAATGAATAAGTCCAAAAGAAATATGAATCATATTTGAGGAGAGTAAAAAATCATAGAAAAGAGAAACGACGAAAAAGAAGAAAATCCTTCAGGAACTCTCGGGTTAAAGAAAGCATTAACCTTGAAAGATATTTTGAGTTTGAAAAATTAAAAAAATGAAGAGAAAAAAACCGAAAAACCCTAAATCATTCCGAATTAAAAACAGTTATTACTGCTTTTATATCGAGCCTTAATTTTTAAATAAGAAAATCCCCTTGTGACGTCATCAAATGTGACATTTAAAGAAAATGTATCGGTCAAACTCAGGGAATATCCGTGACAACAAAGAAGAGACTTTGATGACCCGAAAAACTAACATACAATGTCATGAGGATTAAATGTGCCAAAGTGGGGCTCGTTGGGGAGGACAGTTTTGGGGGCAGTCTTCGCTCCAGAAGAAAAGTCAACTTACCCGTATATTGCATCCTTATCCCTTTTATGAACGTCAGGAACTCCGGAACTCATCACATGATTTGTAACAGCCGAGCTGACGTGATTCGCATGGTAGCCATGCATCGCCGCCGCATGATTCATGTGAGGTGAATGATGGGCCATTTGTAAGGGTCTGTGCCCAACATGGGGGTCGTACATGCCTCCCCCGCTAGCAGCGTCCATGTAGGGGTGGATTCCATCATCATACTAAAAATAATGGAATTACATTAACCCAATGCGGGGAAATGGGAGCCTCTCACAAGGTTTTTGGCAGCACGCCCTCATTTTCACCAAACTGACTGGCAGATAAGACCGAATACATTCACGCGTCGGACCGCTTTTCAGAGAAAACTCAACAGAAACTTTTTTAAAGGAACCAAAATTCGCAAAAGATGAATTTATTATGAAATTCCACAATGGAACGGAAATATTTTTATGTGAAAATCACTATAAAAACACAACAAAAGCGATTGGATGAAACCACCCGGCGGCGAACACTAAATCCTCTGGCGATTTAATATTTTGGGGTTGAATTTGGAAGGCGCTTTTTTGTTGAAAATTACCAAAAAGTATTTCCCTAACCATTTTTTATTTTCAAAACTATTTCATCGTGGGCTTATGATTTTCTAAATGCATATATTCGAGGATAACCATTCCCGTCGGCGACGTGTTTTTCATTATAAATCACATAAAAATCCCTTGAGAAGAATCGAAAACACTCGAAACCAAACAAAGCGAAATATTCGAGAAAAACTCAGTGGATAACAAAATCCGAAATTTTCTTCCAATGGAAAAGCGACAAATTTTTCCCATTGAAACACACCGCGAAAGTTTCAAGTGAAAAAGTTAACACCGAACGAATGCACCATGAAATCACCCCCGCCCGCACCGAAAAATCTCGATGTGATTTAAAAATTCACTCGGCGAAAGAAAATTTGAGGAAAATTTCACGGAAAACCAAATATTTCCGCCCAGTGAGTTTATTCGGGGGTAAAGTGAAATTCTCTTCCGGCGTCGCTGGGAAAGAAAAAGGGAAAAAAACTCCGCCGGAAAACTCTTCGAGTGGAAACCGACGATGGAAAATAATTCAAAATCGAAATGGCGGCTTGGGGGAATTCACTCCCCGACTTGGAAACTAAATTTTCATTTCTAATATGGGAGACACTCAAAAATACAGCACGACCGGGATTTTTCCAAAACGGCCGGCTGCGAAGATTTCCCTCAGTTCGGTGCGACTCTCCTCTGTATGATTGTAAATACACGGGGAGAACCGACACAAATAGGGGACGTTGTATGCACAACCCCCGTCGGATGTGCAACACCTGCGCTGGTTGCCGTCGGTATCCGCTCACGAACACTCATCCCGTAATTGCCGTCTACCTTTTGACGAACACCTTTCCAGGACGAATTTCGGCCTCTTTTGCACCTCGGAAAACCAGGGGGAGAGAAAAATCGGTTGAGGGTGAGAGGAAAAAGCGGAAGAGTATTGGAAACTAATAAATGCGGCTCCCGAAAGTTTAATGTTGTACTTCTCAAAACCCACATTTTGCTTTGTTTTTGAGTGTTATTGGTCAACTTAAGTTCTTACAGTTCGCACTTTCCAGAATTTCCCGAAAAATAAAAAGTAATCATTGGAAACACACGAAAGGGAGAAGCTAAACCAAAAGGGCGAAAATATGATGAGAATTAGAGTTGTGACAGTATTATAGAATGCAGAAGGAATTGAGGATGGCCGCGAACGGGTGACGGGAATCAGAAAAGCCATCTGCCCGGAAAACTGCATAGAGCGACACCGATCGAACGTGGGCACGGCCCGTTACACCAGACCCGGCACAACACACTCGCAATAATCTGACACCAGAGGCAATTCATCAATCAAACAGCAGAAGACTTGCGACGGGAGACGAAATCAATCAAAAAAATGATGCGACGCCCAATCAGCTGATATTTCCAATAAAGCAGGCACTCATGGAGTCGCGCCACCTGATCGGGGGACCAGGGCCGGCGGAAATGCGAGTGTCGGCGAGAGTGTCGAGGGGCCGAGAGATCGGGGGCGAAGGCGGTAATTAAAAATAGAGGGAATGCTGTGGTGAATCCAAAGGAATAATTTCAATGGAGCAAGGCAAAACTAATGTAAGGATGATAAATCGAGGACCCGTTCGTTTCCGTTGCTTGAAACCAACATGGCCGCCGGCATTCATTACACGAGTGATTGATGGTGACATTAGGAAAACACATCGGAGCACATGGGATCCTCGCGATCTTATCGCCCAGTCAGTTTTCGCTTCAACGCCGTTTCATTTTCCTTTCTTTTTGTTTTTCTTCGGGGGGAAGTGTCCCACGGAAGATGGGCACCGGGACACTCACCCTGGGTTGAGCCATGAACGCCCTGGCTACCGCGGTTAGCTCCGCAGTCTGAGCCACTGTAAATGTTTTTATGCGAACGGGGAAACCGAAAGTCACTCTCGAGCTTTGGATTATCCTCCGCGGGGCTATCCCTTTATCTACTGCAGTGCGCTCATTTCAGGTGTATCACTCTTGTATACGAACTGTATCCAAACACGACCACTTTCTTATTTATTGAACATGGGAGGTGACTTTGTCACCTTGGATTCACTGAACACTTGAGACACATTTCACTGGCAGCCGGTCCCGACCCGCGCGCGAAATGGCTGCGAAACCCGCGAAATGCAACGCAACGAACTCAGGGTCTGCGGTATTTTTAACGGAGGAAAAAATACTTTTCGCCAGAGAAAATACGTCACCGTAACGTGTCTTATTTCGAACAAAAGACCTTCACAACACGGAAAATGTACAACTCCGTTTATTTTCTAAATAACGCTTTTGCTACTGCGCGTTATCAATTTTTTCTTACAGAAAAGGAATACAAGATAGACAACCAGTAACCATATACACAGACCCTGCGCGCTCAGCAGCCGTCTGCTAACTGTCAATCACAGCGAGAGGGGAGTGGGTCCCTTCGACGTTATGACATTGTAAAGGGGGCTGCGCGAGCCGACCAATCGGCGCCCCGTCTGCGCAGCCCAGGCCACGCCCACCGAGACTTTGCCGCGCAAAGTAACTGGAGGAGCGCCCGCGAGTATGGCGATGGGCGGGAAGCGGCGAGCCGCTCCGCAGGCAACCACTCGTCCGATCGCATTCCACTTGCCACCATCATGAATATCGTTTTCGATTTCTTTATTTTTCACCATTCTGGCCTTTGTTGTTGTTTTTTTTATTAATTTTGCTTTATCAATTTGTAAACGAGTCGTGATGTGTCTTGTGAGAGTATTTTGTGGATGAGGATGCAACAGTTTTGTGTTTTTCACATTGGCTGCACACTGATCGATTGTGCTGCTCATTGTCCCGGCTTTTTTCCTGAATTTTCAGTGCTTTCGGATGAGTCGGGGGAATTTCAGAGAAACAACCCCATAACGCCTGATGTTTCATGTTTAGGCAAATCAGGTTTTAAACCAAATAAACGACGCCAATGAAATTCGCCTAATGAATTTTCACCAAAAATTATGATAACCAATAAAATTGTGGTTTGATGGGTTAACGCCGTTCGCATTATGAATTATAAATCTGAATGAGAGAAATTATTCGGTTTTTATTAAAAAAGTGTCACCGAAATTATTATTTTTATTTTCGAGAAGACATTTTAATTATGAATGTGTGTGTTATCAAATTTTTATTCCTTAAACAGCTGAAAATTGCTGAGGTTACTCCTCTTTCGCAAGTCTTCTTCGGGGTTTAACTGCACTTATTCTTTCCACTCTTTTGGTGATATTTGTCATCCACTCGTTTTTATTCTTAATTTCTTTTGGCTTTTTGTTACCATAATTTTGGTGATTCTTTGTGGCAGTCTGAAATCCAACAAACATAAACATCCATAAATTTATAGACAATTCTGTTGCATCTACTCAAATAAAATAATTATGTTAATTTATACATCGAGTAATTAATAAGTTAATCTACTCATATAATTAATTAAGTTTAGAAATCGTCACAGGACAACTTTTTTTAAATGAGGAAACTAGATTTGACCCCTAAAGATCAATATGATGTATTTAATGGCTGTCTTGTGTGTCACCAAAGAAGAATTCTTTGATTCGGCATTCGGCTTCAGCCAACACCAGCAAAGAGAACGAGTTTAGTTGAATGAATTTCCCACGGGGAAAATCTCTTGTCCTTTTCCTTTGGCCAGAATCAAAGGAGAACGATGAAATTTGTAAGAGAAACCGTTAAACGATAGTTGCAACGCCTCACTCTGTGACTGTTACGCAGGAATTCTCCATATTTGTAACTGCAACTTTCTGCAGGGCGATTCCATTAATAGGACAAGTTGTGAACTCTTAAATAAATAACCCGAGACGGCCATTAAAATGTAAAACCTAAAACCTACATGTAAACAGATACGGTTTTTTATTGCGAGAAATTTGGCCGACTCAAAAGGGGAAATGAAGGATACAGATTTAGGTTTCCGTGGCAAAAATTCATGAGGGCAATTTGTCAGCGAAAACAATTTCCATTTATTTCGAGATTGAATTTGGCCGATCGACCCGAATCGCCGCCCATTAAAACCGCCCTCCAAGGAGAATCCCCTGATTTTTCCAGAATAAAGCAAACCCCAAAGACTTATCTCCACGAAATAAATTCCAAAATTTAAACAAAGAGTGAAATGAGATAAGAGGAAAGGGATTAGGGGTTTTCCATTGTTCGGAGAGACATCTCTCGTCCGATGGGAGAACCAACCCAATTTCGATGTAATGCGGAAGTATTGGAAACAGTGCAGAAGTTCTCCAAAGTGTTTTTTAACAGCTGTCAGGGGGTTTTCATTTTTTCCCTTTCCGTCCGTCTGCCTGTCCGTCTTCCTATCAACTTACGGTGTGATTAAGTGATGGCTTTGAACACGATGACAGCTTAATCATTTTCCCGACGGAAACATTCACAGTTTGTGAATTCCGCCGGACGATGCAAAATGGCCATTTTTATTAAAAAGAGTTTTTGCGGATTTGGTGATTTCACTTTGGGGTGTTTTTGTGGTATTTTACCATCGGTCACTGAACTCATTGTTAAAAAGCATTCAATAGAAGGAATCCGTTAAAGGTTCTTTTGCATTTCTCCGTCAAACTTCATTTGCATTTTTTTTTAAAAAATTTTACTACTTTGGTCATTTTTACCTATTCAGAGATTCACTGGGGGATGATTGACCTGAGGATCACTAGATAATATCGATATTTTCCCCTTTCGGCGTTAAATAATTATTTACATGGTTAAGAATACAAAATGAAATGATAATTGCGTACTTGTTCTCATTTTCCTTCTCCTTCTTCTTTTTTCTTTTCTTCTGCCTTTTTGCCGCTTCCCTTTTTGCTTTCTTTTTCTCAGGCAGAAAGGGAGGGGTTGTTTTTATGTAAGGGGAACTTTTCCGTTCTTGCGTGTTGTATTTGCTTTTGGTTTTCTGTATCTCTTTCCTATGGTTCTTCTACAAAGTTTTCCTTTATTGTTCTTTCTGTAACACCATTTCGTTCTTTCCATTCTGTTTTCAGCTGTTCTTTGTCTGTTTTTGCTATACCTTCCTTCAACACTTCATTCTTTACTTCTGTTCTTATCTTCTTCTCTTATTTTGCAGTTCTCTTTCCGCTTCCTGTTCCGTTTTTAGGTGCTCTTTGTCTATTTTTGCTACATATTCCTTTAACACTTCATTCTTTACTTCTGTTCTCATCTTTGCAGCACTCTTTCCGCTTTCTGTTTTTAACAGACTTCTTTTAGTCTCTTCTAGAACTATGTGATTGGGTGTTCTGTATCGCTTCTATGGCCGGGTGTTCCCAAACAACCACTAAAAAGGGTTAAAAAAAGGGGTGTTTTATTCAAAGATTAATTTAACACTGTCCCAATCAGACTGCGATCGGGTTAAACGATTGATGTCTGCAAGAGTTATTTCCTGTTTGGGGGTGGTTTTCTCTTTAGGAAATAACACCCCCCGAATGAATTATTAAAATGTTAGGGCTTTCCGAATGACTTCCCCAAAACGTGCCTAATTCTATTTTGAAAGTTTTTACTTTCCCCATGTTCACACATGTCAACCAACGAGAGAAACGTTATTTTCGTTCTCCTCGGTCCTTGATACTAAATCATCAGTCAAAGTTACTTCCCCTGACACTTTTGGTTATGGTTCATTAGCGACACATCTTGCTTTCTTGACAATTTTTTTTTTCTCTCTCTCTCTCTCTCTCTCTCTCTCTCTCTCTCTCTCCAAAAAAAAAATTATTTGATTGACACTCTGTACGAAACTCCCGCTAAATATTCGCGAGTTTTGCTCGAATTATTTTTTAATTGTGAAGGCGTTGCCAAAACGCGGGGGTGGTTTTTGTTTCTGTAAAAAAAGCATCCCTTCCCTCCGAGGAAATTTGGTAACTCAATTTAAATTTGGAACGTTTTCGCGGGTCCCAAATAACCAAAATTGTTTCTGCTACGACGGAAAACCCTTTCAAAAAAGAAAATTTATCGCTGACGGAATGACTTGATTAAAACAATACCCGCCTAATCCGAATAAGAAGTAATTAACTCCTGTGACGGATTTTATCTAAGTAGCTAAAATAGGAAGAGTAGCACTTTTCGAAATTCCCCTTTTGAAATAAATATTAGAAAGCCTTTTACTGTATATTTGGGTCAATCAGCGATTACAGTTGTTTTTGTATTTAGAGAAAACAATTCTCTTTCAATTGTACTTTTTTTGGTACTGGATGAGTACTTCAAGTCAGCGTTTTCTGTTGCTTACTAAGTGCAGGTTCTCTTCCAGTGTGTTTGCCTGGGGTCATTTCGACGGGGAGAGGCCCCTCAATAAATCGAAGGTACGTCGACTGGCCAATTATATTCGTCTAAAATATGAGTGATGCGGGGGGAAATTAATTTAAAAGAATCCCCAGACGGGGCATTGGATGTTTTGTTAATAATTAACGGGCGCCGGGAAATTACGAGAGACGGAGATCCATGGGCGAACACATTTTTAATTAATTTCGATAAAAATCTCTTCTGGTTGAGCCTCCGTCAGAGCGCTAATTCGGAGTGATTCTTCGCGAAAGCTTAAAAGAGTTGAGCGAACGCATTGAAAAGCACTGAGAAGTGTTTTTTGTGAATTAATGTTTGTTTTTGATCTCACAGCACCTTTGAATGCTCACTGAAAAATAATTTTCCTTTTATTTATTGTAAACCATAAATTCTATTGTTTCATTAAAAAAGTTTTGTAATTAAATTCTCATAATTGTCAAATTCAGAGTATTTATTTGCAGTTGATGTCTAATTAGCACCGGCTAACAAATTATAAACTCATTAGGAATTTATTTATGAAGGAAGTGCAAATCGGCAGGCGAAAAGAAAAACTATTCCGCAAAGTGTTTTATTTTTCTAGAGTTTTTGATTATCACCAGATAAGTATTTTATTGAAGCCGAAACTATATTTATTTATTTATCTATTTACATATTTGATGCTCTGTTCATCCTTACTGTTTATTTATGTGGTGTTTTTGTTTATTCTAAATTTGTACATTTATTTATTTTGTGCTTCTGTAATTATTGTTGTAATATTGTAATTATTATTGTAATATTGTGCTTTTATAATATAATTTTGTTCATACATTTATTTATTTTGAGTTTTTGTCCAATCTTATGTCTTTTGTATAATCGTATGTTTTTTTACGATCTAATCTTTTGTCTAATCACCAAATGAGTGTTTTATTGAAGCGGATATTATATTTATTTATTTTTATATTTAATATTCAATGTTCTGTTCATCCTCACTGTTTCCTTATTTTTTTATTTTTTATTTTATTTTTTCTTTGTTTCTTTATTTTTAGTGTTTTTGTTTATTTTTATTTTTGTATATATTCGTATTTATTTCTTTAGTGTTTTTGTATATTCTTATCTCACACATCTTTTTATTTATTTCTTTTGTGCTTCTGTTAATTCATATTTTATATATTTCTTAATTTTGTGTTTTCGTTAATTCTTTTTTTGCACGTCTATAAGTTTTATTTATATAATTCGTTTATTTTTTTATTTAATTATCCCTGCCGAACATTCTTATTGTTTTTTCTTTTTCTGTACCCACTGTTCTGTTTATTTATTTTTTTCTTAATTCTTAACACCTCTAATCAAGAAGCAGTTGTGTGAAGAATGTTAAGATTGTATTGAAGTGACAATATTGTAATTATGATAGTTATGTTGACTGTAAGAGTTTTGTATATTAGGAAAACCCCAAATGCCTATCGGGCAGATGATAGAGGGGAGGAAATATAGTAATAATTGAAGCGGAAACTCAGTCATATGTCGGACCATTCAAAATGTCGGCGACGAAAAGAGTGACCAGAAAATTCATTTTGATGCCTTAACAGTAAATTCATACATACGGCACTGTTCTCCAGAAAGAAGTAAATAAGTAAAAAACATCAACATTTTGTCAGCGGGTGTTTCGTCTCCTGACTGCGACCCGGTTATTCCTTCCAAGTGGAATTCTTGAAACATTTGAATTCTTTGATGGAGAAGGCGTAAAATTCTGAAGTTCAGGTTTTGCAGTTTTATTATTTATGGGGTGTAGCAGTCGTTTCATTTGTATGTATGAGGGATGTAGAGTTTCTTCAAAAGGCGTAAAACAGCTTTCACACCGGAGGAATCTGCTGTCCGGTCGGCTCTAAGTGGCCAACATTTGATTTGTTGCCAATCGTTTCTGCTTTATTATGGGTTATAATCTTCTTCTGATCTCTACCGAGTAAAACTTCCCTAATTCAAACTCTTTTTTAATTGAAGTGTTTACATTAGTTCAGGAAACTGAACTCCAGACGAAAGACTTCCTCCGGTTCATTACGAAACTGAATTTTTTCCTCTCGTGCCAGCGAATATCATTATCAGTAAAAAAAAAAATACCTGGAGAAAATTTCCTTTGAAAAGTGGCTCATTTGCATTAATAACTGAAAATCATGGACTCGGCTAATTCCCAGTCGAGGTTTTGCTTCTTAAAAATCAAACATGTCCAACTAATATCATAATTAAACAAATGAACAACCCGAAAGGCAGCCGAATGATTAATAACCGAAGACTAAAAGGATTCGTTCTCATGTTACGCATACCTGAGGGCGAATCTAATTTCGAAATTTCTCGTTCCGACCTTAATTTCTACTTGGAAAGCTTATTTTACCCTTTTCCCGACGAATAATACATTGAAAATTCATAAACTTTGATGAACTTAGTGAAACTGACGGAGAGGATACAAAAGTATACTTTGAGTATAAAGAGAAGTAAAGGAATTATTATTATATTATTATTTTCCTTCTTATCTACTTGATAAGATATATTCTCAATTCATAAATTTGCACTTATTATATGTAAACAAATAGGCATAATAAATATGATTATTCATTATAATTAATAACATTATATTCATTCATTCTTATTTTTAATCGACTGATGAGGATACAATACGGCAATATGAGGTCTTTTGTTACGTAAATTTTCATTATAATATCAACTCATTATTATTGTTAATAAAAAAGTTAATTTGTTGTTCAAATTTATATATTCACTTATTATATATTTATTATTCAAGAGGCTGTAAGCGGAAATACTGATTAAAAATTGTAAATATACTGTAAATAAAGATTTGCCCTCCTCATTGGGTTAAATGTGAGAGGACAAAAAAATTAAGAGAATTATTATATTATTATTAATATTATTAAAAGAAGTAAAATAAAAGGAATATTAAGTATAAAAAGATGTAGAGGAATTTCATGGGAAATGATGAATACAGCGGTGTTAGAATTTAAAAAAGAAAAATGAAGAATTAAGTTATATTAAATTTGAACTCAGAAGAAAATTAGAAGAATTAAATTAGAATTTAGGTGAAAATGAAAATAGAAAATTAGAGGTACTAAATTAGAACTCAGATGAAAATTAGAAAACCAAAGGAATTACATTAAAATTCAGATGAAAGTTAGAAAATTAGAAATTTAATTGGAACTTAAATTTTATTTAAAAAAATTTATCTAAAAATTTAAGTAGAATTTTTTTTCTTAATTATATATAAAATTATTTAAGATTTAAAGTAAAAAAATCTAAAGAAAATTAGAATTTAATTAGGACTTACTTGAAAATTAGAAAACTAGAAGAATTAAATTAGAACTTAGATGGAAAGTAGACAACTAGAGTAATTTATCTAGAACATAGATGAAAATTAGACAACCACAGGAATTAAATTAAAATTTAAATGAAAATTAGAAAACTAGAAGAACTAAATTAGAGATTAGATGAAAATTAGAAAATTAGAAATTTAATTATTACTTAAATGTTATTTAAAGTAAATTTATCTAAAAATTTAATTAAAAATTTTTTTTCTTAATTATATAAAAAATTATCTAAAATTTAAAGTAAAACATCTAAAGAAAATTAGAATAAAATTAGAAAACTACAAGAATTAAATTAGAATTTAGATAAAAATTATAAGAGTTAAATTAGAACTTCAATGCGAAAATTAATAATTAATTAGATCATTTACGGTTGTTTTTTTAACACTTCAATGAACCGAATGCATTCGATTTATTCTCTATTATTATAAATATACGGTACATTCAGTTACCTCAACGATTTATTACAACACCGTTCTCATATTGCTTACTTAAATGAGATAAACACTAAGAAAAAAAAAGTTTTCTTAAGACGAGAGAGAGACTTATGCAAATGAAAATTTCCCACAACTCAAGAGTCTCTTGGGAGAGTCTACTGCGACCTTCTTCGGACACAGAAGAACGTCTTCGGGATTTAACCGCATTTTTTTTCGCGATCGGATTATTGATGAAGCACCAGAATTTTACTTAAAAGGTTGGTCGGGTGTTGTTCGCCAGTATTTTATCTTCGGAAGCTGGTATTAAACCCAGCGCGGTTTGATTAATCATTTCTTATTTTTAACCACTCGGAAAGACAGTTGCTTCTGTTGAAACACATAATTACTCGATAACGGATTAATGTTCCGTGGTAATGGCGCGCAACCAGAGTTATCAATCCTAATTTTTCAATATTTTATTTAGTGGGGCAATAAAACCACTCATCGCGGCTGTTATGATTTCAGAGAAAGAGGAGAAAAGCCAAGAAAAAAAAACTTTTTAATAATATTGTGGTTTATAATTTAAAGGTGTTTATCTTTCGCCCGAAGACGATATGAGAAGTTATAAACATACTTTGATGTAAATGTATTGCTAGAAAACACTGCGAATTCCGCGCTGACAGTACAGAGCCTTTTTTACGTGTTGAGTACCGAATTAATTGCGTTTTAGAAAATAAAAACTAAACAACCGAATCCGCTCTGTATGTATGTGAGTCTGTCCTTTGGCAAATGCAACGTCTGCAAAATACACTTTGCCAATTTTCCCTCCTTCAGGAAGTAATAATGCATTTATTGAGTGTTTATTTTTGAGGCTTACAATGGGGCCCTTAAGGCTTGAGAAAAACTTGTTCAACTGTGAGTTAAAGTCCATTTCTCTGTTTCTATTAAATATCACAATGAGAAAAAAAAAAGTATTTTAATTTGATTTCATCCCAATTGCTGGCTAACCCAAATTCAAGACACCCAGAGGAAACTCAACCAAAACTAATTTGATTGATGTACTGTAGCCGTCACTGAAGGAAATGAATGCCTTCAGGTAGGCGAGACTTTTGATAGACCTTCTGGAAAAACATAACCTGAGTTACTAATAACCATGTGAACTGACGTTTGAGATTTTTTCCCTTCGTGGGCCACCGCCCCGAGCGGAGACTACTGCTAACCCTCGAAAGCCACTCTGCACTCGCGTTTGGGTGGCAGCAATGGGTGCACCTTCATTTGCCCTTCCTTTTTACTGCGATCAACACCAAAGGTCATTTCAGTCGTATAATAATTATCAGAAAGCAAACTCCATTTTGCAATATTTTTACTCTGCGGATAAGCAATCGTTACGCAGTAAATCACTGCTGGTTGAACGTTGTCGACTTTCGCAATCCGGGGTTCATTGGTGGGTAAGTAAAGAAAGCAGAAAGCGGAAATGGGTCAGCGGTGGCTGCAAGCGGTCATTACCATTTACTTCTCACCGGTAAGAGACGGGCGTGGGCGTGAAAAAATGAGGGAAATTTTTGTGAAATGACAAAACTATTTATAGTGGTCGTCTGGACGCTATCAACACAAAAGGACATCGGTATGATTTATGTACTGACAAAGACCGCATTATAAAATGGTGTTTTTACATTATTATTAGCCATTATATTATTATTCATTATAAAATGGACGTTATGAAGTGAACTGCATTATAAAATTCGCTTTATGAGGTTTGCATTATGATTATACTAAAATTAATTTATAGTGTCTACTTTGGATATGAAATTGGAATTTGTGCAAAGAAATTTAGGATTTTTGTGGAATTTACATTTTTAACTGAGGAATATTTTGTACACTTTATCTAATGAATTTTTTCTCTATTTTTATCTCAGGAATATTTTTTCACTTTTATCTCCAGAATTTATTCCCCAGTTTTTATCTGAGGAATTTTTTATCTACTTTTATCATAGGAATTTTTTCCCCACATTTATTTGTGAATATTTTCTTCACTTTTATCTGAGGAATATTTCTTCATTTTTATGTAATGAATACTTTCTTCACTTTTATCTGTGAATATTTTCTCCACTCTTATCTAATGAATTTTTTCTCTACTTTTATCTGAGGAATATTTTTTCACTTTTATCTGAAGAATATTTTGTCCACTTTTATCTGAGGGATATTTCTCCACTTTTATCTGAGGAATATATCTCCATTTTTATATAATGAATGTTTTCTCTATTTTCGTCTGCGGAATTTATTGCCCAGTTTTATCTGAGGAATTTTTTATTTAGTTTTATCATAGGAATTTTATCTCCACTTTTATCTAATGAATAATTTCTTCACTTTCATTTAATGAATATTTTCTTCACTTTTATTTAATGAATATTTTCTTCACTTTTATCTGTGAATATTTTTTCCACTCTTCTCTGTGAAATTTTATTCACTTTTATCTCCAGAATTTATTCCCAAGTTTTTATCTTAGGAGTTTTTTATCTACTTTTATCTGAGGAATTTTTAACTACTTTTATCTGAGGAATTTTTATCTACTTTTATCTGAGGAATTTTTATCTACTTTTATCTGAGGAATTTTTATCTACTTTTATAATAGGAATTTTTTCGCCACATTTATCATAGGAATGTTTCTTCATTTTTATCTGTGAATATTTTCTCCACTCTTATCTGAGGAATTTATTCTCCATTGCTGTCTTCCAAATTAGAAATTGAAGAGAAAAAGAATTGGAGGAATTTTCGCCCCTTTTATCTCAGATAAATGACCAAAATACAGTATTGTGCTAAAATGCAAAACAAATTGTTCAATTCCCGAAGAATTAATACTTCATTACAATTCGCCAATGAAAAGATTTGTAATCAACTCACAATGTATTTACAACAGCTTTTTGTTAAAAAATAATTTTTTTAAAATGAAGATTACTCAGATTAAGAGCACTAATTTGGGGACCGGTGGGCGATGGGATGGAAAACAAATTAAAGTGAAAAAAGAGCCTCCAATCAACATTCAGACCACACGAGTTTTAAATAATGGAAAACATTTCGGGGCCAACTCTTCATTTAGGAAACCAATTAAAAATTTATCCCATAAATAATTATCCGAGCCAAAATTGAAATGTAAATTTTCTTTCAAATCATGAACTCGAATGCATCACTTGTTTAATTAATAAATGGCAAATTTATTTATTCAAATTATTGAACGGGGAGTCGTCGAACTGCGAAAATAATTGCTCTAAAATAGTTAATGCGAACGTCCATTCGAAAATTAATTTTTTCTCAGAATCGGACATTGTGTCTGACTCAGGGGTTGCATCGCTACCCATTGTGTCTCTCAGGTTTTTGTGTTTTTTTTTCTTTTGTCACCCTTTTGTTTCGGCTGCACCTGTCAGTGCTTGACCTTTTCTTTTTGACAGTTTTTACACGAGAATTTGCCTTCTGACCCGATACAGTTTTTTAATACGGTCCTCTTTCGATGCCTTTTTTTTCCTTCCCTTTAAACCTTTTTTCTTATCCTTTCTGAGTACATTAGTTACCGCCAATTCTTACTTACTTTATTGACCTTGATTTTGATAAGATTTCTGCACGCGTATGTGTACAATCTTACTGATAAGATCACAAGCGATAAGTTTGGGCTTTCTGCTTTTGCCGAAATTATTATCTGCAGAATCAATTCTAAAAATAATAAACCTTTTACATAATTTTCAGGTTCACTAAATGTCCGAACGAAAGGAACTATAGCGCTATAGCTCGAATTTCCGTTTCATAAATGGTTCATTCATTGTAATCCGGATTATTCTCCCCCTTTCCTCCCCTCTCCTCTCCTCCCCTCTCCATCCTTCTTCGCTTACTATGGTTTTTTTTTATGAAAATTTTGGGAATCGAAAAGCGATAAATAAAAATCAAATGGAAAATCCGAACCATGTTGACAAAAGACAGAAAACGATCGATCATTTTTCTATGAAATAAGTGACGACGTTCGGGGTTGAAGCAGATAAGAGGGTGGCTTTGCCATTCAGGTTTTAACTCCCCAAATTTGTTAGGAATCATTTTTATGTAAATACACGTCCCCGACATTTCAAACCTTCGGAAAGGTTCTCACAAACCTGATCTGAAAATTCTTTTACATTTGATCGATTCTTTCCGTTCATCACTTTTTCCTGCTATTTATTTATTTATTATAGATTCCGTTCATCTCTTTTTTATGTTTTATACTTATTTTTTTTTTGTATTTATTATAGATTTGCTCATCGGCAAATTATCATTTGCTCTTTTCCTTTTTTATAATATTTATCTTTTTTATGGATTTTGTTCATTGCTTTTTCCTGTTTTATATTTATTTATTTATTTATTTATTATACATTTCGTTCATCGTTTTTTCTCTTTTATTTTCAAATATTTAAACGATTTTCCTGTTTTTGTTTTTGAACTTAAATGAGTATAATAATCGTACTTTTTTTATAACTGTCTATGGTATTAATCCCTTCGATTTGCAATTATAATGAGTATATGTAAGAGGGAGAAATGACTAAAAAGCTTTCGTTTTTATGAAAAGATTGGAAGTGAAGTTAAAAAAATGATGAGATGAAAGGAAAAGTTAAGTAAACTTAGAAATAGAAAAATGTTATACATAGGAAAGTATATAATTAAATGAATTAAGATCTTCATTAATAACTGCGATAAATTGGTGACAACAAAAAGACCAAATGGATTTTAAAGTTTACCGGGACAATGCGAAACCACCCTTTACGAAAATGTTGTATTACCGTTTCTTCCCCCTTTTTTGAGCGGAGACAGAAAAAAAAACTTCATTCCGGATCAGGTTTCTCGTTTAAAATCATTTTTCAATGGACTTTTCCCCCCTTTATTACAGATATAAAACCGGGAATTTATGAACCTGACTGAGTTGAGGAAATCTTACGACCACTCTATTTGATCTACAAATTCATGCTCATCCGTGTGCACACTCGAGAAATTAACACTCGCCTTGTGATGTAATTCCTTCGTTGGATATGGTTTCCGATGGCAGAAGGGCGGACACTCGTTGGCACAATTGTTGCCGAGGAGGTCGACGCAATTTGACCCCTATTTGTCCTCCGTTTCAAGGAACGAAAAATCAAAATACAATCGACAAAAAGTCGGAAGACTTTGTTACGTAAATGACCCCTAAGTTTGAAAAGTTGGCGTTTCTTTTCATCCCCGAAAAAAAATCACCCGAGTAGAAAAAAAGATCATAAAGTCAAGATGGTTATGAAAAGGTTACACATTCGTGTATTTTGGATGAGAACTTAGCAGAAATCTCCGTTGGGGGTGCATTTTTTTCAAGTAATTAAACCCTTAACACCCGTTGTAACACGAAAGGGTTCGCGATGGGTTCGGAAAATAATATCTGTTTGCCCCCGACGGAGTGTTTTCCCACCCGAACTGGGATAGTCTCACGGGAACAGGAAAATTTATTTTTATCTGCATTCCCACACCGATCAGAGTTGAAACTCTGCCTCCCCCTCCCTCCCTCCCCCCCTCCCCCCGGCCGGTCTCTTTCGGGTTTTACTAAATTTCATTTAAGAAAAATGAGGATTCCAATTGTCTGGACAATCACAGGACACGAGAAATAAATTATCTGATTTCTATAGATTTTTTTTATTCGTCGTGAATGCCTTCGTGAGTTTTTTCTTTGTCCGCTTTAATGTGGAAGAAGTCAAACCATTTTGAATTTTTTAAAAACCAGTTTCGAGGGAGAAGAAAAAAAGCGCCATGTTTTCATAATTCATAACACTTGCGAGGCCTCCTAACAACGGGTTACATCTATCAAATGGGTTCCCGGTCCGAAGCAGCTCTGCCGGACGACGCAAGGGAGGGGGAGGATAAAAAACAACCATCAAGTAGGCTCAGCTAAGTTTAATTATGTCTGAATGCAGCCCCGCTGAGAATCCCATTTAACAGTCAGTTAAACATGACTGCACCTCAAAGACAGGCCTACCACTTCCCCCGGTGCCACGTGATGCCGGGGCCCACTCAACTTAATGAAAAGCTCATCTTCGTACCTTCAAATTTGATTTATAACGATTGAATTGGCCAGACGAGACCGACGCTGCCTTCTTTATCTCTTTCATTTACGGATAATTTACATGTGAGGGTTTGTCTTTGCTGTGACATTGTGCTGTTAAGGGAATATTTTGGCTTACTCTTTATACAGTTTTTAATGAAACTGAAATCAAAGTGGCCCACAAACGACATTGTGGATGTTTTATTGTATCATTAATATTATTTGAATGCATAAACTTATTTATTCCTCTTTTGACAAACAATTTCAGAGGTCATACATTTGTAATTTTACTGTATGTTTCCCTTACGATGAAATAACCCTTGTTTTTACTACCCCATTGTATTTTATTTTCGCCCGTTTAAAAGAAATTAAACTTATTTTTAAATAAACTTTTAAAATGTGATAATTATTATGAGATTTTCTTTTAAATAATATATTATTACAGTTAAATATATACAGTTATTATTTATTAATATTATTACATTTATATTATTCTTTATTTATTTATATTATTGCATAAATATAGAGTTATTTCTTATAGTATCATTCAGTATGTTATTTTATAGTTATTATTTAAGTTTAAATATTAAATTAAATTTTTAAAATTTATAAAAATTTCATATAAAATAATTTTTTATGTGGTGCGTATTTTTTAGTACGATTCTTATTTTATTTTTTTAAACTTATTTTTAAAATAAAATTTTATAGTGTCAGTTATTATTTCTTACAGTAATTTTGTAATTATTAGGTTTATATTTTTGTAAGTATTGTTTTATAATTTATTTAAATTTCGTACAACTTAATTTTTTTAAAACCTATTTTTAAATAAAATTTTATAATATGATAATTATTATGAGACAGTTTTTTAAATAATAATTTATAAGTGTCAGTTATTTTTTCTTATAATATCGTTCAGTATGTTATTTTATAATTATTATTATTTAAGTGTAAGAATTAAACTAATACAAAAATATTGTATTATAATTTATAAAAATTTCGTATAAGTTAACTTTTTAAGTAATAAAGTTATTATATTTATTAAACGAACAGGTTTTTTAACAGAAACTCCTAAAATGGATTTTATGTTAAGAAATTTTTGACCAATTTTACATAAAAAAATAATTGCGATCACATATCGTACAACTTTGAACAATACATAACACTTCTCAGTGTGTTAAGTAAAAGAAAAAAAATTATTAACGCATCGTGCACACTTTATAAGTGTCAGTGAAAAGTCTTTACGGTCACCACTCAAATTCGTCTTTACAGAGTTTACACTCCGTTTGAGTTCACATTTAATTCATTCGAATGAGTTCGAACGAGTTGTAATGTTGAACATTACTAATAAAAGCTGTGAAAACACTTTTACCATTATATCAGTGAACATAACATCGGATTAAGTGGCCGAGAACCGCATCGGACCGGATCTTTGCATACACACACAAATGTCTATTTTGGGATAAGATTTATAAATAAGAAAATTAACTTTTCTCTTTTAAATAAGTGCGCATTAAACAAATAAACAAAAATATATTATTTTTTATTTGATTTCTGCGCATAACTAAAATTTGTTCGACATTTAATAAAATAAATTTCAGGTTTTTTAAATTTATAAACAAACTTTTTAAACTCAGCTATAAAAAATAAAGTTTATTATTACGTATTGAATATTATTTATTAATAAAACTTGTATATATTTTGGTTTTTAATATTTTATGTGCCCCAATTTCGTATGGGAGAGGGGCCAATATTAAGGGTCTTCTTTTGTAACGAATCCAGAATTTCAATACTGACGAGATTTTAAGTTAATTAAAAGAATTTTCATTTGGATTTACTACAATTTGCTTTTCTGGACATTCGCAAGAAAAACTCTTATTGAATACGGTTTTTTGGAAAACTCGTCTTCGAATAAAAAACATTTCGTCAAGCATAAATTATGCTGAGCGACTGTAAGTTAGCAGTAACAAAAAAACCTTATCTTTAATTAATAAACCGAATGTATATTTTATTTTGTTTCTGCAGACACTTTGACCTTAACCCATTGAGTGGCAGAGAAATTTAGAGCGTGTTGCCCCGAATGCCGGGGTTTTATTTTTAAGAAAACATGAAAATTTACAAAATACAATTATATTAAGTCACTCATACGATATTGTAATGACATTTACTGCGATTTTTATTTAAAAAAAAGACACCATCAGATAACTCGCAGCTTACGTCACTGAATGAGTGACCTCTGCTAAAATTTCTGTGTCATTTCTGTATCGAATTCCTATTCTGAAATTTCTGTATAAAATTTCTGTATCAAAAAATTCACCAAGAGATATCTCGTGGCTGGTGTCACTGAATAAAACTTTTGTGCTGAAATTTCTGTATGGAATTCCTTTGAGGGATTTTCTGTATGAAATTCCTGTAGAGAAATTTTTGTATAAAATTCCTAATGGAGAAATTTCTATATACAATTCCTGTACATAAATTTCTGTAGATACTTTTCTGTATGAAATTCCTGTGCTGAAATTTTTGTATGTAATTCCTGTAGAGAATGTTCTGTATGAATTCCTAATCCAGAAATTTCTGTATAGAATTCCTTTGGGGAATTTTCTGTATGAAATACCTGTAGAGAAATTTTTGTATGAAATTCCTAATGCAGAAATTCCTGTATAAAATTCCTGTAGATAAATTTCTGTATCTTTTCTGTATAAAATTCCTGTGCTGAAATTTTTATATGAAATTCCTGTATAGAATTTCTGTATCAAAAAATTCACTACGAGATATCTCGTAGCTGGTGTTATTAAGTAAAATTCCTCTGCTAAAATTTCTGTATGAAATTTCTGTATCAAAAATTCCACTACGAGATATCTCGTAGCTGGCACTCAAAGGGTTAAGTGCGAATACAGAAGCACTGAAATCGTCCAACAGAAACTCCAATCCTACTTAAACCCACTTTGATACCTCAAACTCGTCATTTAATTTTTTAAACGCACTGTTCTTCATCTCTATCAACCGCTAATTAATGCCGTCCTCCTAATTGTAAGTCTGTGTCGTTCATGTCCGCCTACTTAAGACTCCGTATGACGTGTAATTAGAGAAAAAAAGCCTTCGAAAGTGTGAATTTGACAGCACAAGTCCTTTATTATTCAATTAAAATCTATCAGTTTTTGCAGTGAGCGACTACCCAAAATACAATGGATTGAAGTTGACAGAAATTGTATTCTCTCCTTTGAAAATAAAAGTTAGGTTTATATTTTATTAAGTAAAATAAATTCGTTTCTTAAACTGCAGAGTTTAAAATTAATTATTTTTACAGGAGGAATAATTAAAGGGCAACCCGCTCCACTCGGAATAATAAAATGCAAAGGTTCGCGGAGTTAAGATTACGATATCTGAGCCAATCCCCTCCCGCCTTAATATCCATCTCTGTACTCCCTTAAATTCCTTATTTAATCTTCCTAAAGAACCCTAAAACCTTTCACAACCCTCTTTTTCACTTCATTGCGCTCTGCCTTATTTATTTCTCCTGCAATTGATTTCCTTCCTCGTTTCCTTTCCTCACTCTTTCCTCTCCTGAGAGACAGTCTGCTCTCTTTGGTGCCCTCACCCCCTTCTCGGGCTGTTGGCCACCACCAATGCGCCGCCAATCGGAGGTGAATAATCAATTGCGCAGAGTATGCGAGGAATAAAAGGCTGTCATTTCTCGGAAGCAGACGATAAACATAATCGCATTCGTTGATTAGTACCACCGAGAACATAACCTCGGCCATATTAGTTCTGCAAATTATAAAAATCCTATTAACGAAGATTATTTAGTATTTTCCGAGTCTTAATTGCGCTTCGGAAGAGCAAATGGCTCCTTCGGTTTATTGTTCGGTCATGAAGTAGCTAGACAAAGCTCTCGGTCGTCTAGACCGGCGATTGTAGCTCTGTTTCCGCTGTCGTTCTCCTCCGAACCTGGAGACGGACCTTGAACAACCCGCTCTCTATACCTGTGAAAATTCCATTTGCCTTAAATTCTTTCACAGTGAAAAAGACACTAAATTTTCTTTATATGACTTTTATGCTTATACTTAAGCACCTTAAATTTTCATTCACTTGTATTTCTCATTTCCCATTTTCGATTTTATTACCGCAACCCTTTTTTGATGGCTTTTCCTTTTTTTTACTCCAGACGGGGCACCAACTTTCCTTCAATTTGTTTTCGTCCCACTACACTTACATGTGATTAATGTCTATGGTTTATGTCTGAGAAAATCTGTTTGTGGAAAGCGCTGCCAAAAGAATTTCTCAACACTAAATCGGGTGACATTTCGAATGTGAGATTTCGAAATTTAGAAAAAATTCTAAAAAAAAAAGAATTAAAAAAGTCGAAATTCATTCGTCCGCCGCCGGCCGTTACCGCTTTTCAATTTAATTAATTTCTCGGGAATTAAACATTGAATTCGGATTTGATTTGCGAAAGCCGAAAGTAAAAATTTAGCCGGAAAACTATTTTTTATAAATAAATAAATTTAAAGGAACGTGTCGGGGACCGACATGACCTTGAGGCTTTGTATTTATTAATTTATTTCGATTAGATTCGTATGAAAAGGATCTGTGTCATATGAAATTTATGTTATTGCTTTTCAAAGGACTCTAATGACCGCGGCACTGAATCTCAGCTATGATTTACAGGATTTTCATTTCGGAATCCTGATACGACCTTTGACCTCTCGCCTTTTAACCGGAATCCTTCTTACCCGAACATTTTGCACTCGACGAAATAATAAACTTTTATAAGCGTTTTCGCGACCGAAGTAATAAATATCTTTTGCGTCATGAGTGGGTGGTCAGAGCTGACCGGAGAATGTTAAATAGGGGAGATCACCCCCTCGAGAGAGCAGAGGGTGAAGGGGAAACTGCCCAGAAAAAGAAAATTAAAAGCAGACAAGCGGAAAAGGAGCGAAATAAGAATTTGTTGGATTGGTGGCAGCTGTTTATTTATTTATTTATTTATTCCTTTGCTCGCAGTATTTCCTATCGGAGCCCCGCAATAATGGCGGCGGGAGAATGACATGTCAAGTAAATAAATCTCGAGATTCATACATTAGCAACAGTGAAATATCATTGCGAAAAGTTTACTGCATCGAAATGGGCAATCCAATAAAAAATTGACTAAGCATTTACGAGATATGTGCACACAATGTGGATTTGACGTGCTTACCTTTTTTTTAACTTAATTTTTTTTATATATATTTTACTCTGTCAGAAGTATAAAATTGAGTCACTAAACACTGCAATTAAGTGTTATGTAAACTTTTGAATGGCGAATATAATATTTATTTTTTTGTTTCATTGTCAAAAAAAGTTAAATATGAATAATAATAATATATAATAATATAATTTTTCCCCTATTTCGCCCGTGGGCATTAAAGGGTTAATGATACAATCTTTTTAACCTATGGAGTCACTTAAACAATAAAAAACAAGTAATAAATACATACATACAGTGCACCTCATTGAGGTTTGGAAGTAAAGTGCTAAAAAAGAATAACTAAGAAGTGACATAGAGCGGATAGTAATTGGATAAATAGATAGATAAATAAATAACTAAATAATTAAATAATTACATAAATAAACAAGCAAGTAAATAAATTAATTAATTAAAATCAGAAACCGATAAAAACACTAAAAGACTTAATAAAATGAGCTTACATAGAATGACACAATAATAAATATAATTAATAATAACTAAAATAATAAATAAATAAAATAAATAATAATAAATATAAATAAATACCACATTTATTGCGCTAAAACTCACATTCCACTTCAGTATATTTAAAATATAACTCAGTCTTAGTATTTTAAAATATAACATAATTTCAGTATTTTTTAAAAACACAACACAGCTTCAGGTTTTTTAATAATATCAAGCACGGTTGTATTTTAAAATACAACATAGATTTAGTATTTTTAAAATATAATGTAGCTTTAGTATTTTAAAAGGTTTAAAGATTTATTTTATTTTTTTCAATTTATTGATTTGTGCGTTTATTTTATTTATTTATTTACTTTTTGTCATATTTACATTTGTATTTATTTACTTATTTATTTACTTTTTATCCTCAATTTTTTTTCAATATTTCACAAAAACACAAAAGCTGTTAAAAAACATAAAAAATAAATAAATAAATACGGACTAGATGCTGTTGTGGTGCAGTGTAGATTCTGAATAGTGTGATTTTAAAATATTTTTTAAAAAAACCTGTTTGTGTTTGTTTTATTTTATTTACTGTATCTTTTAAGCCTTCGGGCAAAATCAAAAAATATATTATTATTATTTATGCTCACATTCTTTCAATTTATTAAAAATTATATCAACTATTTTAATTCTACTGCTAATTATAATTATTTTGGGTTAAAATTTGTTTTATTAACTCAACCAACAAAAAATGTCTGTATTCCTTTTTTTTTATTTTAATATATTGTTTTTTATTCTTGTTTTATCTAATCCATTAAGCTTATATTATAAGTAATTGCTTTGGAGGTTTCTTACCTTTTCAGTCGGACGAGTTTTTGTATAGTATTTCTCATAATAAATGATTACATGAAAGGTATACATTAATAAATAATTTTATCCTTTTTTTTAAATAAAAATGTTAATACAGTTGTCTTATTAGATAAGCAGATAATCTGACAGATAAAGAAGTTTCAGAGGTTTTTCTCACAGAGATTTTCTCCTGAGTTTATTTAAATCGAAAAGATAAGTGGTGGACAAAGGTTATCCTCAACCGCTATTAGAAAAACGCGGAGAGAACTATTCTTTAATGTTCCAATTTCATGAGAACAATCAAAAGAAACAATTTCAATTAGGAACGATGAAAAAAAATAATTTCAAATTTTTATATAATTCCTCTTGCGGTTGTAGAGAGCCGCAGCTTTTGTAATTTGCTTATAACAATGCGTTTTATGGCGGCGGCATCTCTTTCTTGATGAGTTTGATGCCACTGACCTGTGGTGAGCGCTCATTCGATGAATTTCCTTTTTATTTTCATTCGCGGTTAATTTTCTGCTTTGTTTTCTGCTCTTAGTCTTTTCTTTTCGAGTTTTCGTGAGGGGAATTATTCAGAATGTGACTTCATGCAGTTACTTCTGATGCACTTTCCTTTTCTTCCCCTTTGGGATGAAATTTCTCTAAACCTTCTGGAGATAAGTCACAGTGTAAATTCTCACCGTCGCCATTGCGTCAGTCAAACAGCAACTGATTACAAAGCAGTCAGACTTATTAAAAAAAAATTCCCTTTTGTGAAGTCAGCACTTTCTGGGCGTTGTAAGCAAATTCTGACCTTCGGATTTAAAAAAAAGTGCAATAAACTCTCAAAAAATGATCACAACGGTGTATAAGTGATCGAAACAATCAAAAAATAAATTAAGCATATCATTATTAGTATATAATTAATATAATTAAGCATAAAAATATTAATGGAGTCAGAAACTGACGGAGTTTTTTTTGGAAAGAAACGAAAATTGAAATATTTTTAGACGAAATCAGCAAACCGTACATCTGCTTTAATTTTAAGATTTATATGTTTTCAAAAACTATCTTTAGTATAAAAATTAACATCTGCTTTAATTTAGTCAGGTCATTAAAAAATTTGGGTAACTTTGTGCAGTCGTAATCCTTTTTAACAGGAGAATTTTTTTTAATAATAATTTTTAAGCTTGAAACTGTCAATTTTTAAGTAAAATAAAAATTCGGTTCTGTAGGTTTCTGGGGCGTTTGTGATTTATGAATATTTAAGTATGTATTTTCAGTAACAAAGTTACAGTTACATTCGCCGACTTTAATTACATAAAAAGTGAGTGTTAAGTAAAAAGCGATACAATGCAACCCCAAATATTTGCCCCGGAGGTCCCCTTTGTATAAACGATAAAAAATTATTTGAAAGTAAATCCCCGAACGTTTTGAAAAGAACAAAACAAGAGACATCGTAAGAGTGTAATTTACGCTACTTTCTCCCGTCCATTCGAAGGGAACACAAAACAGAATAAAAGTTTGATGAATTCCTTCGGAGCCCTCTTTTGCCCCTTATTGACATTTAACGCAACGCCTATGAAGAATGGATAATCTCTTATATTGAGAAATGGAGTTAATTTTTTATCTCTCTCTCTCATACCTAAAGGATTGCGTGTTTAGGTATGATGATTAACCGGCGAGTGAATGACGTTGTTTAGATCCTCCTACCTGCCAACATGGCCACAGCTAACATTGGTGCTCTAAAACGAGTTAACGTCACAGGGCAGAGCCACGCTCCGCCCCCTCCGGAAAACTCAATCAGATAATCCCCGAATTAATAATCTAATGTTCCCCCGATTTTGCAAAAGGCGACGTTTCTTTTCTTTTCGTAATGATTTTGAAAAATGCCCGGACTGTGCTTATCTGACGGGGAAAGAATTTTTTTCCATTTTAATTAGCATCGTTTAATGCTTATGTTATTTCGGGGCGAGATTTTCGTCCTCCGATTCTGAAATTTTATAAAATATTGCTTCTAAAAATAAACTTATGTTCGAGTGCTTATCTGAGATTTGGAAAACGTAAGCATTTTTTAGATTTAATGCGTTGCAAAAGGAAATTGTATTTTTTATATGGACACCGACATTATTATATATTTTTATATGTAATGATGTGCAACTTTGAATTCATTATAATATTTTATTCGTAATTTAATGAAGGGGTCTCAACGACTGTCTACCGTAAATATGGTGTTGTATTCCTGATTTTGAAAATGATTTCCCCGGGGGAAACGAGGAGATCCTTATTGGTGAGTTTTATAAGATTTCGCAGCAAAAATATAAGAGATATAATTATTTCCTAATTATTCCCAACAGAAATTTTTTATATAGTCCACTCAAATCGACTTAGAATAGAGAGGTGAAGTTATATAAATTCCTAAGAAGCTGAAACTTCGTCAAATTGTTCAGAGTATAATTAAACATAAAATGTCAAAGTTCAAAAAATTTAGGTTTTGGCCGTTTTCAGAAAAACGCTAAGTTTTATTGTTTATACCGTTTTATATCTCACAAACGGTGGGTCTTAAGAAGAAAAGTATTAATAAATTTTTTATAGGTAATTTTATACTCCACAATTTTTGTCTGAGTTAATTTTACGTCTGACAGTCTGAATATAAAGGAAATGTATAACCCATTATCGCCCTATGTCTTCTTTAGCGTTTTGTATATTTTATAACTATTTTATTAACCCGTTAAGCGGCGTACGTTGCGAGTAGTGGTTCGTGTAGTGGTCAACTATTTTTGCAGCTGACGTATATATACGTTATATCCATTGAATTATATTTTATATTTTATGTTTTTATTATTTTACGTTATTTTTATTGTAGCTTATAAAGTATTGAAATAATCATTATCCGTATATATATGCGTCATATCCATTGAATAATTTCTTTAATATAATTTCCAATATCTGTTTTGTTTATATTATTTTAGGTTATGTTTATTAGAGCTTATAAAAGTACAAATGGAAGAGTAGAGAAAAAATGAACGACACTTTATGTATCTTTATATAAACATAATGCTCCTACTGTCCCTCTATTACCAGAAACAATCGAATGTATATTATTAAATATACCAAGAAAAATCATTTGACGTATATATACGTCATAGCAGCTACAGTGTATAAAAGATCAAGAGTATATATACGGCATATCCGCTTAACGGGTTAATATTGTCTTCAAAGAAAAAATGTCAAAAGTATTTTTGAGTGACAGTGATCAGTCTGACCGTATAAAAACGGAGATATTCTGAAGGCGCACAAGAAAAAGAAACAATAAAGTTCCGCAAATTCAATCAAAGAGCGTAATCTCCGTGTCCTAATAATTTGGAGAGTTTGACATGGTTATTCCAAGCGAGATAATTTATAGGTCAGACACAATGCTTGCTCTTAAATGAGATTTAAAATCCCCAAAGCAACAAAATAACAATTTCGAAGCCTCCGCTATGATATATTAGTTGGGATGTTTTTTGAAGAGTCAGTAAATCACGGGAGATACTAAATATGTCAGATTTCATTCACCTCGTCACAAAAACAGTCAAAAAGGAAGGTTAAACGTGGACGAGTATTCGAGGCTCCGTACGATTTTATCCTGAATCTCGGAAATCGGTTAATACAGGTACGACTTCCATTTAATGAAACGTTACGAAGAAACCCGCCATATGCGAAAGTATCGGTTCCCCGTTGACGTTGGAAAGCTGTAATTAACCGTTTCTTAGTGGGCCGTCCCTTCAGAATGAGTGATGGACATCAAAACTCCACGGCCTTTCCCTGTTTCGGTTTTTTCACAGCCAGAACTATTATTACATCGTCTGGGAGCATTTATACCTCAATTATACAATTACTTTTACTGTTGTTATTAAACTCTTGTTGCGGATAACATTTGTCAATCAGGAAGAAGGATCACCCCCGAGGGCAGTCCCTCGGGCCCGAAGGGTGGCTGCACTACCAATTACTGGAAGCTTTCTCTCATGACGTGCTTCCTTTAGGTGCAATAAATCTCCCAGGGCTTCCCTCACTTTAGGCGGACCGCCATTTAAGCAACCGAAAGGAAAGCGGTCTGCGTTTGAGAAAAAAGCTTATTTATTTACGTGGGAAGTGGAATCCATAATGTAACAGGTTTTCATTAAATATGCGATTGTAGTTTATTAATATTTTATCACAGCATCATTTGCTTCTTTTGAAATTTATGAGCTCGATTGGATTTTATTTTACAACGTAAGAAAAAATCGATCCAATCATATATATACAATTGTATGAATGTGGATTTTAATTTTCCGGAACTGCAGATTTGAATGTTGGGGGTTTTAAAGAGAAAAAATGGTGTCAAAGTCCGCAGAAAGAAAACCTCGGTTGAGAGCAACATTCATGGTAATCCGTGAAGATGAAAAGATAACACAACCCGTAATTTATATGGAAAAAAGGCATCCAAAGTCAACCGAGAATCGAGTCAAAGCTCAGACAAAAGTTAAAGATCAAGGAAGAAATGGTATTTTTCCAGAGAAAACCCCAGGAGGTGAGCCCGGGGAAGCATTCCGTTATTAAAAACAAAAAAACCTCTCAAACCTTAAACTGCGTAAGGGTGCACATGATAGACGGTGACCAATTCATATGAAGAAAAAAAACACTGTGCGGAGAATTGGAAGATCGCCGATGGCCTTTCCTCCTTTCCTCTGCAGTGAGTCCTCTCCTCTCCGCCCCATTTCACTGTTAGTCTACTATATTATCCTATCATTACTTCCAACATCCCTGAGATAAATCATGCACGAATAAAACTCCTATCATTGGAAACACCCTGGGGCATCCTTAATTACAGAGAAATATTTGATTTCATCTATTATTTAAAATTGATATATAAAATTATTTCCTGCTGCTGGGTATGACTGCAGCGACGCATTCACTATTTTTTAGAAATATTATTAGTCGGTTTCATTTTAGAGAAACAAACCTGAGCGGGTAAAATTGGCGCGTCAAAATTCACATATTAAAAAATGGCCACCAAATGTCAAAATGTGTCATTCAACTTTTTGAATGGTTATATCTCAGAAACGGTGACTCTGAGGAAGAAAAGTATTGATATGTTTTTTGTAGATAATTTTATTCTCTACAATTTTTGTCTGAGCTATTTTCACGATAAAACTTACGGTTTTGATAAAAATGCCGAAAAACCAATGCCAATATTGCCATGTTAAAAATGGTCACAAATGTATCATTCGACTTTTTGAATGGTTATATCTCGGAAATGGTAGCTCTTAGGAAGAAATGCATAAATACATTTTTTGTAGATAATTTTATTCTCTATAATTTTTGCCATGTTTGACATTTGTAGCATTAAAACTTCGGATGCTATGGGAGTTCAAACTTGTAGAGAAACCGCCATTTTAGTCATTTTTGCCGTCTTTGAGGCCAAATATCAAAATAGTGTCAAATCGGATCTCTTTATATATTTGCTCGTTGAAGGGGTATATCTTAAGCTTTCGAACGCATTTGTTTTTATTTTGGAGAAACCATTCTTAGTGGGCAGAACTGGCCCGCAAATGTTGGGATATTAAAAATGGACACCAAATGTCAATGTGTCATTCAACTTTTTGAATCGTTATATCTCAGAAACGGTGACTCTTAGGAAGAAAAGTATTGATATGTTTTTTGTAGATAATTTTATTCTCCACAATTTTTGTCTGAGCTATTTTCACGAAAAAACTTACCGTTTTGCTGAAAATTGCGAAAAACTAATTTTCTGACATTTGACATGGGATTTTAGAGGAGTTTTGACATTTTATGTATAATTATACTCTGAACAATTTCATCGAGTTTCAGTTTCTTAGGAATTTATGTAAGTTCTAATGTCTAATTTGACTGGACTATTAGTGGATAAGCGGGTTAGTTAACATCAAAATTTCTCCAAAAGACAAATGATGAGTAGAAACTGTCAGAGTAGATTTTCAAACTCTTCTTAAAGAGTAAAACAAAGCTGGCGGAAACAGACAGACGAAGACTTCCATTCACTCGGTTCTCTAAGAAAGTGAAAAATGCACGATTAAAAAGACAGAGAGGACATAGCCGAGAAGGAAAACCCAAAGACCAACGAAGGGCGAAGTTTTAAAGATGGCCGAATTAAATAAATGTGGAAATCGATCTCCCGGAATGAAACACAATAAAAGCTCAGTTCGAAGATCAACGGCTTCCGCGAAATGCTGAAAGTAAAATATGAAGTTGATATTTAATTTAAAAAGTAAGGTGTGGGTGAGAAACGAACCTGCATTAAGCTCGACACCTTCTTTGTAATTACATTCCATTTGGAGAGAAGCAAATTTTTCATAATGAACTCCGTATGCAAATGGAGTTTCCGACGTGAGGAACAATTCTTCAAGCATCCACGCCGTCTCACTTTGATGGCGAATGGAGGTACACAATCGAAGATCGACGCTCATTTCGTTGGAAATTATAAATAGGTTCAGGTCAGATTGGATCGTGTTCTCCCTGTAACTTTTCCCGCCGAAGCTTTTCTGCTTTTTTTTCTTCAAGCCAACTATTTATAAAGCCGTCTGTGTGGTCGTGTGCGTTTCGATTCGGTTGTAAACGCCAATTTGGAGGACTCAGATGTGATCGTTGCTGGGCAAACCCACTCTCGAGAGCGGAATTTACTTTAATTAATTTAAGAAGCGCCGAATTTAAATAAGATGTCGTTATGCTTTTTAAATTATGCGATGTTCTCAGTTTTTGAACAAGCGGATAGCGCAAGAATAGCTTTATGAGTCTCCTTCCACATCAAGAGGCAATTATAAATGTTTGGAATGCCCGGAATGTACGCCGGAGTGGACTGCCATGGGAAGAGCATTGGGTTAGGAGTTGTCAGGGTGTCCTCCGGTGGCAGATGGTGCACTCCTGTCTGCAGGAGAGCCCGCATTATACTGAAAGATGTCACCGCAAAGGGTCATAGAAATCAAAAGCACTGTGTGAAATGGCCAAAATAAGAGTGCTCAGAATTCGCATAGGGGAGAGTAACCACCAATAAAAAAGAGAAGTATTTCTTTTTATAATTTCTAAAAAACCGAACTATTTTTTGACATTTTATTCACATACTGGGCCTATAAGAATATTTTTTAACACCGACTTTAGTGTCTCTTATGGGCATTGCAATTCACACCTGAGGAGTCATCTTTTAATTATTTATATGGGGTTATTTCATGTTTATTTATACTGTATAAACGTTATAAGTGTTGAAAGATGTTATAAAACCACTTGGATGTGTCACATTCTAGTTTATTGTACATCGGTCACATGTATCACACTTTAAGTGGGTCACATTCTCAGACATTGTACTGTACAGTGGATCGCATTTCGGGTTACATAAGAGCTTCTGAGCTGTCTGTCATTTAGTTGAGCTTTAATTTTTTTCTTTACTGAATGTTTTGGTGAGTGCTAATGTTGTATAAAACTAATTATAACGGATTTTAGAATGTTTTTATTTTATCTTAATTCTGACCATTCTTATACAGTTCTGCCAACTCTTCTTTTTACATTACAATAGTGCCAACTATAACGGCTTTTTGAATTGTCCAATGCTAATTCGCGGCCTAATCTTTGACAGTTTTTAATCTGTAATGTATATCACGAAAAAAATTATATGTATTTTGTATAGCAGTATATTTACAGCTCAAATGATAATTTCACTGAGTCCTTTCTAATGACCACCAAAAAAGGCTAAAAACCGCCGAAATTCCAAGTAGATTTTAGTTTTAATGTGATTTTTAGGTTTTTTTATATGTTAGGAACAATAAATGAGGCTGAGTATAAATTTAATTGAGAAAAAAAAGAGTGTTATAAGGGTGGTGTCAAAAGTGACTCCTTTGGTTTTTCAAGATATACTTAAATTTTTCTCGGCTCCCTTTAGGAATTTTATAAAAATGTGTGAATTCAAAAATTCAAAGAAAATTAGTGGGGGGTAATGAAAGGTAATGAAATAATCGGTGTCAAGAATGACTGCCAAGCTTTTCTAAACAGCCATCACTCTGAGATCTGATTCGAAAACAAACATTTTCGCACTACAATATATGAAGACTGAAATAAAATTTCCTTCTGACTATTATAGAAAAGTATATAAATAAAAAGGAGATGTGATCGTTTGATACCCCAAAGTCTCTTTGTCTTAGTCAAATTTCTTTCATCCAGTTTCTCTGCCAGATGACAAAGTATTTCATGCATCCGTGTCAATCTGTCAGGGCTTAATATCGTGTTGAATGATGGCGGAGTTTTATTTCGCATTTTTGGGTCTTCTTTCTTCTTCTCTGTCTGTTGGAATGTCACACATGTCAGTTCGTGGCCGTCGCTGCTAAACGGTGCAAGTGAACTCGTTTGTTCCGAGCTCGAATCAATGGCGGCTGTGGTTCACCGGGCTGTTGCCTCGAGTTAAGCTTAATTTATAAGTTCTGTCACTTTGAATTATGTACCAGTTTTTTTTTTTATTTCAATCATCGCGCTGCAGTCGAAATGTCAAAACGTGAGCTTTTCGGAGGATTTAAACAAATCTCCCGACGGAATATCCGAGCCAGATTTTACATGTGAAATAAATTCTTGTGTAACAGCAGAGGACGAGGTTGTAATTCACAAAACCATTAATTGGTTTTGTGATTGATTTTGAATCTTGATTAAATCTCCAAATTTAATTCAAGTAAAAAAGACAAATTTCTAATTATTTTTGATGAGGACCTAAAAAAGAAAAAAAAATTGTAAATAACTTACAACAAAAAGACTGTTTAATCTCCTCCTCATTTCTCCCAGTTTGCCACACCCATCGTTTAATTTAAGCCCACGCCTCATCTCTCTTTCCCTTTTTTCACCTCTCCTTCTCTGTTTTTCTGCGCATTTCATTAAATTGTTTTTCGATTTTTAAACAAAAGCGCTCCACTAAATATTTGTAAACAATTCCCATAAGAAATTCTTCTGTGGACGTCGATATGCGTATGTTACCGTCAATGACCGAAATTGGACAATGTCGACTTTCACCGGTGAATGTCAACATTGACATAATCGGTTGGTGGTTGTCTAAATACCCTTATTTTTGAGTTACACTAACATTCACGGTATCTGTGATTGTCTTGGCTTTCACTTGTGAATATCAACATTGACATAGTCGCTTGGTGTATGTCTAAATACCCTTATTTCTGAGTTACACTAATATTCACCATACCTGTAACTGTCTTGGCTTTCACCGGTGAGTGTGAAAAAATATCTAAATGTAAGAATCTAAAAACCTAAAGTCTAAATATCCTTATTTCTAAGTTACACCGCTTAAAGTTGACATTCACCATATGTGTAATTGTCTTGGGCTTTCACCGGTGAATATCCACATTGGCATAGTCGCTTCGCGTCTAAATGCCTAATCTAAAATTTATAAATATCTAAATTTAAAGTCTAAAAACCTAAAGTCTAAATACTCTTATTTCTGAGTTACACTAAAATTCACGGTATCTGTGATTGTCTTGGCTTTCACCGGTGAATGTCAACATTGACATAATCGGTTGGTGCCTAAATACCCAAATCTAAGATTTCTAAATATAAAAATCTAAAAACCTAAAGTCTAAATCTAAATGTCTAAATACCCTTAAACCCATCGGTAAATGTGAACATTCATCCAACTGTAACTGTCATGGCTTTCACCGGTGAATGTCAACAGATAACAAATATTTCATTACATTATTATACATTCGGACAATCACAGATACAGTGAATGTCAACATTTACCAACATTTAAAATACACTACAATACAAATAAAAATAAAAATACACTTAAAATAAAGGTATTTAGACATACACAACCGACTATGTCAATATTGACATTCACCGGTGAAAGTGGACATTCCCCACATTTCGGTGTTTAGCTGTAACACCACAATCAGCAACTCCAACTATTTATAAAGAAAAGACCATTGAAGACTGTGTCGGACATCGAAACCCATCGAAGTAAATTTTGATGGGGGGCGTATCCCCTCCGACACCTGATAACACAACTCGGAGAAAAGGTACAGAAAAATGTGGAATATTTATCACATAGGAATTTCATCCTGCCGATGAACATGACGTTTCCCATTGTATTTGGGAACAAGAGACGAAGAACAAAACTCAAGAATAATGTGACCTTTCTTCGATGCAGCGAGGACCACTTGTAAAAAACAAAAATTTGGGTCGGAAGGCATAAATTATGCGGGTCCCACAAGTCACATCAGTTTATTGTTTTATCGTCAATAAAATCGGGGGATCTCATCTCGTATTTTCTCATTTTATGTAAATTCAATTTGAACGTATGAGTCAGTCTGCATTCCTTTGTCGGAGAAAAGGATTCTGACAGTGTTTTACCTTCGATTTAATTAGTAAGTTAAAAAATGTCATCGCAATCAGAGGCGAAAGAAGAGACGTCCCAACGTTCCTCCCGCGAAGAACGGAGCAGTCAGCATTCCTGCGGTGAAAAGCATTGTCTTCCTTCGGGAAATTAGACAGAGCACAAAACAAGGCACGACAGCTCACAGCTGCGTTAAAATTTACAGCTACAAAAGACCGCATATTATTCCGTCCCTTCAATTTCTCTCGGAGTTTTCTCCAACAGTCGGATAATTCATTTTAAGAATTTCATTTATGCTCGGCGTTTTAAAAACACAGGAAAGCATTCATGGGGAAACCATTTTAATTTGATTATACTCTTGCCAAAAATTCCAAAATAATTATTTATAAATTAATGCGTTTATTTTTAATTTGTCACATAGGATTCGATTTTTATGGCTGCACTAATTTTCCAGGAAGCCAATTTAGATGTCGTCTAAGTGTCATTTGAGTATTAAGTTACTCAAGAAATGGTAACACATTCACTTGGAGGTTATATTTGTTATATTTAATTTCATTATTTACCATTTTTTATAGTTTGACAAATAATTACAATAAAATGGTGGGGGTCAAAAGTCAAAAATATTAGTTTTTCGCTATTTTCAGCAAAACGGTAAGTTTTATCGTAAAAATAGCTTAGACAAAAATTGTAGATAATAAAATTATCTACAAAAAATGTATTAATACTTTTTTTCCTAACAGCTACCGTTTCTGAGATATAACGATTCAAAAAATAGGATGATACATTTGTGGCCATTTTCAATATGGCAACTTTTGCGGGCCAATTTTACCCACTCAAGATAATTTCTCTAAAATCCAAGCAGATGCGTTCGAAAGCTTTAGATGTGCCCTTTCAATGAAGCAAAGTTAGAAAGAAATCCGATTTGACAATATTTTGATATTTGGCCTCAAAGACAGGCAATAATTTTTTCAAAAAACTTTGAGCTCCCATAGCCTCCGAAGTTTTGATGCTAGAAACGTCAAACACGTCTCATTTTAATGTCCTAATGTTGCTCTTTAGCCATACATAGTTTGGACGAAATTGGTCAATTCAAAAAAAAGTTATGAAGTTTTGAAAACTGAATACTTTTCTATGATCAATTTCAACTCATCCAACTTTTGGAATCGTTATATCTCAGAAATGGTGGCTCTTAGATAAAAATACTCATACATTTTGTATAGATAATTTTATCCTGTACAATTTTTGTCTGAGCTATTTTTACGATAAAACTGACCGTTTTGAAGCAATTGGCGAAAAACTAATTTTATTGACCTCTCGATTTTGGAGGTTTGACATTTCATTTATAATTATACCCTGAACAATTTCACCACGTTTCTTATGTAGCCTTGAATGTCTAATTTGACTGGAATAAAATGCTAAATTTTTTCACGAATGCAGTATTTATACATCCATCGAAGCATTTTGTGCTTACAAAATCCACTCGTAGCCATTAGCCTGATTAGTTTTTCACTTAAAACATTGAGTTTCTCCCAAAAACATCTCAAGACTTTTGGTAATTAAATAAATTTGCCTTCAACGATATACTGAATCTTTTCTTTGAAGTCTTTTTGCATTTCCCCTCTCATCAAACGAATTAATTATCTGAAAAGGGTTTTAAAAATATTGACTCAACGGTGTTATCGACAGTGTAATACACCTGAATGACTTTCGAAAGCTCTCAGTGATTTGGAACCACCTAAACAGAAATTACAGTATGCTTCCGTCTAAAAATAGTTTTCGGTATTTATAAACAAGAGCGTGGCCAATGAATTCAGTCGGTAATGAAGCGAAATGTTATTTGTTTTTGACCACCGAAAATATCAGAACATTGATTAAGTTAATTTAATTCCGGCGAAGACCACACGCCGACCAGAAAAAGACTTTCCGGCGCCCTGGAAAATCGTGCCATTCCCACTCAACGAATCTCATTTTTTACCCAAATGAACGGTTTTGTGCTTCCGATTTTGAAAGAAATTGTTATGGGACAGAGAAGATTCAAAAGCTCTTTGTTTCGTAATTTATGTCTGGGCGTGTTGGAGTTGGCAAACACGCTACTTCTATTTCTGCCCAAGAAATGACTCCTTGACTCCACTTCTCGGCTATCGCTTCGAAGGTTGCCCCCATCGGAAATTGAAATGGCTAATTGGCTCGAATTGGCTCGAGGTGGTTGATGTATGTGCGGTATAAAACTCCGAACTAATAAATATTCGTCGTCGGAGGGGCGAAGGGGAGTGATTGAGTGTCGTTATTTCGTGGTCGTTGAATTGAAAAAATCATTGGTTGACATTTAGCCAACCACCTTATTTATTAACGGAATAATCTCTTTTTAAATAGATCATAAACAACCGACATAAATAAATGCCAAGCGTGGGTTCACGTTCACAATGGAGACCATGTGACCGTTAAAGAAATTTCCAAAGTGTAGGAGAGGTCAGGCTGGCTTTGAATTCAAAACAAACACAATCACAAAGGATTCTTTTCAGTTTATAAACGGAGTGAATATCAGCTTATCAGTAATTGCTTATTCGTAGGAGGAAAATATTCACATTTTAATGTCCCTTTATGGCTAATTAATAGCAATTCCTGGAAAAGAAGTCGACCACTCCAAAGGTGCGAAGGGCCACACGTAAATTGAAAATTGCTCCATGGAATTCATTTAGCAATGAAATGCTGACGAGTTCTTTGCATTTTTTCACGGGTCCATTCGAATTGAGTGGGAAATTAGTGACGGGCGTGAGACAAGAAATTACATTTTCTTTTTTATCATCTCTCGAGGAGAGGTTCAAAATGAAAAGCTTCGTTTTGGTTTCGCGGGAATTCATTCGACTTTCGCCCCATTCAATAGTGATTCAAAAGTACAGTAGCGCTCAAAAGTATTTTGACAATACAAAATTTTATAGTCTCTTCGTTAATTATTTTACTG